>ML106239.1:30074-151117 GCA_003697995.1 Taxidea taxus jeffersonii | reverse complement strand
CCCCCCGGTGGGCTGGGGCGGCTGTATTGTGTGGGTTGGCTGCATCTGTTGTGTCGCTGGTGAGACCTGCTGGGCAAGAGAGGGAGGGGGGTGATGGGGACAGAGAAGGAACATGTGGGGTGAGAGAGGAAACCCAAGCTGGTGTTGGAGCACAAAGCACAGAGGGTCGGTTGCTTTAGTAAGCAGATCAAACTTGTTTTCTAAGAACGAAGTCAACAGTGAAATCACGCTCATGAAAAGAAAAAGCATTGCTGAACTATCTTCTGTGATATTTTGGCAAGACATAGAAACGACGTGTGAAACAGAGTCAAATAGATTTTTCCCTGACAGGCATTTGGCTGAATCATGGCAGAGGAAACTTTTTTTTTTTCCTCCTTCAGATGTTAAACATGTTTTATTTAAGGTCCATTTTATAAAGGTTTAACATGCCAACGCTGGGCTGCAGGTGAAAAGAGAGAGAGATCAGGATTATTGTCCTAATACTGATGCATCTTCTGTCATCTGCAGAAAACTCCTTCTGGGCAGGTGGTGGGCTTCCATGCTCCTGGTGTTAAAACTGTGTTCCTAGGGGCGCCTGGGTGGCTCAGTGGGTTAAAGCCGCTGCCTTCGGCTCGGGTCATGATCCCAGGGTGGTGGGATCGAGCCCCATATCGGGCTCTCTGCTCTGCGGACAGCCTGCTTCCGCCTCTCTTTCTCTCTGCCTCTCTGCCTACTTGTGATCTCTGTCTGTCAAATAAATAAATAAAATCTTTAAAAAAAAAACAAAACAAAAGTGTGTTCCTAGAACACACCTCTGGGACATCATCATCACTGTGACTCCCACCAAAAGAAGCCTCTGAAGCCCAGAAAGCAGCTGAAATTCTTTTTTTCCATTTCAGAGCTCTAAACACAGAGGGCCTAGCTGGACCTGCAAATTCCAGATGGGTCCATCTGCTCCTTGGAGCTCTGCCGGAGACAGGCCTTTCCAGGTGGCTAGAAGCGGGGCCTATGTGAGGGATGCCCAGAGCAGCCCTGAGTTCTGTAATGCACCTTGTCTGTGCTGCAGGGAGAGATGGCTGGGAGTCACCACACACTTACATTGTAAGGAAACCCTAGCAGTGGCAAAGACTGTATTAAAACGTTTTACTATACTCACAGATTCCTTCTAAGAGCTGCAAAGGGCTCAGCAGTATCTAAAGTTTTGGAGACTCCTGCCCATACAGCTTTATGTCCCTTCATGAGGCCGACACATAGCACTGAGCGAAATTTCCATGACTGACTCTTTATGTGTCTGGACACCTAATGCCTTTCCTAATGCCCACACTCCTTTCCCTTCTTCACTCTCAATAAAGGGTGGCTTTTTTTTTTTTTTTTCCTTCTCATTTCTCAGTCCCTCAGACTTCTGGCTGTAATATCTATAAAGTTGTTTTAAAGAGACATTTAACCTACAGAAATAGCTGACAAAAAAAAAAGTATTTAAAAGAAAGCGCAGCAACCTTTCCTACCACATTCTAATTCTATGATTGAAATCAATCAGAATGACTATAATTGCACTAATCATGGCTACTAGTTGACATCAGCTGATATATTTTAATCTTACTCTATCAAAGCAAATATGACTCACTGTACAAGAATCAGGCTCAGGACTGAAGTTGGACTGCATCTTGGTCATTTTATTTAAACCAGAGACATTTCCTAAAATTGCTTATCGGTGATTCCTTTCCTCCCTATCACAGAGAAATAACACAATGAATTAACCATTGAAGGTCTTACTCATCAGAGTGGCTGGTGAAGATGTAATCCTTGTTACTGGCAAAGGTATAGCACTTGTCATTTCAGGTGCTAGGTGCTGAGTTAATGACTTCAAAGCAAAGCATTAGAAAGGAACCTGCAAACTTGGCTATTTTTGCCTGTACATTTCTTTTCAAGAATTCGTGATGTCTAATTGTCGGCGCTGGACAAGATTCTCAAGTAGGCAAAACTGGGTTTGGATCTCCATTGCCAAGACCTCACATTTGATACTGTATTCTCCCACCCCAACTTCAACCAACCTCTATCTCTGACACTTGTCCTGTGCCTTTTCCCAATGGGGTAAGTTATGTGATGGTTATAGGCTCAGTCCAGGTTCAGGGTTCAAAGTGGAGTTTGGATAAGAGGAATTTCTAGTGACTGAGGAGTGGCACCAGGACTCAGAAAGCACATCTGTACATGCAAGAGAATCCTAAGCAGCCAGGAGGAAGTGCAAATGCAACCGTAAGACCAGAATTTATGCCCCTGGTAATTATTGTTACTTATTTTTAAAATAGAATTCTGTTGGCATAGAGGCTCTGAAGTTTTTGATTAAAAATAACGATTTGTTATTTCATAAAGACAAATTTATTCCAAGCCATATTAGAATCTCACAGTCGGGAGGGCCTTAATAAACTTCTGTTCCTAATGCTTTAATCATCGTACGCTTAAGCAATATGACAAGATCTCAGTAATCAGCCAAGTTCATACAATTTAAGAGTGGCATTTTGAGTACTGTCTGAATGATCCTGTTCAAATTTTAACAAGAGTAACCTGTATTCTTTCTCTCTAGTATGGGATTAAAAAGCAACTGTTTGTGCAGCTAATTATAATAGCAATTAACTAATTGCATATACAATTGGCCACTTACTGACTTGAAATGGAGGGCAATTGGCTAATTGGTAATTAGCTAATGAATGGCTTTTATATTCAACTAACGGTTAAACTTGTCTGTGAAGTAAGACAAGGCAACCAAAGCTTGATGCTATCCTTTTCCTTAAAAAAACAAGTACACATGTGAATTTATTTGCCTATCTTTGCACTTCTAGTTTTCTTTGCCCCTTCTAAAGGTCTCCATGTCCTACTATGGCATTTGACTAAAAAGGTGCTTCGGGTGGCATTTTATTGATGAACTACTTGCTAAACGTCTATCATATTACTTCAGTTTGGAAATTAATCATGCCTAACATGTATTGATTCCTGTGTTAGGGGCTTAAAGACATTCCCTTAATACTCCTAAAAGTGTATGAGTTTTGTCTACCATTACCCCATTTTGCAAATGGACCGTGGAAGCTTAGGGAGTTAGCTGACCGACCATAGTCACACAGCAAGTAAAGTGGGAAAAGAATTTACAGATTTCTCACTCCAAAGCCTGCACTCTTCCTCGCTATATAGAACTTCTCTAACTATCTTTGCAAAAGCCAGCTGACCTAATGAATAAGCTTATCTATTGAACAGATCAGAGAGTTGCTTGTGAATGACCCATTTTGTGGGTGGCTGTCCAGGTTTGGTGTGTGATAGAGGAGAGGGTTCTAAAGGTCCCAAACTACCTTGGGTGAGGTCTGGGGACAGACGATGGAGGAGATGGTTAATAAGTGTTATTTGGCGATTCCAAGCTCCCAACACCACTCTGACCCAACTGGTTGGAACCTGGCAGTTTGGAATGGGTGGAGGGGACTGACAAAGGTCATCCTGCTTGAAGATCCAAAGTATCTAGGGCCAGCCATGCTCCTAGACATGCCCTTCCTCCACTTACTAAAACTTACTCGGATACACGGACCTGCCTCTCTTCTTGGGCTGGGTGACATAACGTCTGCCTGGTCCCCCAACCCTCTTTCAGTTGCATCTAAATGCTGGCTTTCTTTCTAGCCACTTCTGGTGACTCTCCACCCCTGGGATTTGGCCTTTCTCTAGAACCAATCATCTACAGAGCTTGGCTCTCTGACGGCTCCCTCCAACGCATTTCACACTAGGTGGCATGAGTCACCTCTCTTCCTCATTTACACAGCACCTTATGCCCTATCATCCATTACCCAGCTTCTTTGTCTACCCAGAACTGTTATTCTTTAGCTTTTTAGTATTTAATGTTATCCAGAAGACTGTCCATTGTATTTAACTTCCATTTTAGAGGTGCCCAAATTGAGTTTTTATGTTAAAAAGCACTGCAGTTAAAAACATGGCTAGGTTTAACTTATTTTCCACATTCTCTATTCACATATTTCTTCAGATGCTTCAGTTCTTCCTAATCCTTCCATCAGTATTACTTTTCCTAGAGTTACCTTTGTAACTCACTGCAAAAACAAAAACAAAAAACAGATTTTGGGGAACCTGAAGTTTACAATTGCCCCCAGGGACTAGAACTGGTATTTACCATATTATTTCTAGAAACTAGGATCTGGGAGGGCCTTACAGGTCACCATTACCTCCTAAGAAAGGACAGAGCTCCCCCAAGTGTCAGACAGAACACCCAAGCTCGTCAAACCAGCTTGCTGCCAATGGGCCCCGCATCAGAGCTCGCACTGATAACAAGGGGGAAAGAGATCATAAAAGGCTCTACCTGTGCTTGGTTGCCGGAGTGCAGGGGTGGGTGTGGCGAGGTCTGGTGATGTGCAGGGTGCGCGTGGAGGTGGGAGTGGGAGTGATGGTGTGGGTGGTTCTGCTGGTGATGGGGTTGAGGGTGGGGGTGGTGTGCTGGGTGCTGGTGCTGGTGTGGGTACGGGTGATGGGCCGGCAGTGTCTGGTGCTGATGCGGGTGTGAGTGCATGTGATGGTGTGGCGTCTGGTCCTGCCGGGAGCCCATCATCTCCATCATGTGTCCCATGGTGTTCATATTCCCATTTGACATGGCAGCAGGGTGGTGAGTCAACGCAGCCTTCAACCTCTGAAACAGAACAAAACAAGAGGGGACAACTGAGGTCATTCGTGTACAGAAGAGGGATTTTGAATCAGAAGGACTCATATTTTCAACTCCATGTTATGGTGCTCCTGCTAATAATAATAATGCTAACATTTGTTTACTGGTTGGTGGTATGACTTTTATATTAATTTCAAGTTTTCATCTATATTTTAGTAGGTAGGAGGGTCAATGTCAGCTGAAAATGTTAATTCAACTGTCACAGCAGATAAGCAGAATACGCTGTCAAGATTTAGATAGTCTACTAAAAGATATTTGGCACTAATTTCCTACTATCGATTATCGTCATATCCTATCGGCAGCTGAATATAAGCATAAACCAAATAAAATCATTAAAAAAATTTTTTTTCCAAATAAAATCATTTAATATGATAATGTCACTGAACAAACGGCTCATCTGATACAGCACTGTATTTTTTAAGGCTCACAAGAATGAAAGATTTCTTCCTCTCAATAGACTTCTCTAGTACAAAGAGGAAATAACTTCAAATTTCAGAATACAGGGATAGTACTGATGTTATTTGGGGCTTCATATTAGATTCATGACCTATAACTTTTGGAGGCAGTAGGTAGGTCTTCTCCATTTGTTATCATGAAATCTCTCAAAGTCCTTCCTGATAACCTAATTTTTCTCATGCAGTAACTTTCTTCTGATTTTGGGAAGGAAATGAGGGATGTGGAAAGATTTGGAGGATTGCATTCTAGAGCTTCATTGATGGCAGTATCATTGGGCATATTTCTAACCCCACAGCATTATCCATTAACAAGCACACAGATGTGCACACAAATGACTTCTACCTGAATCTAAAGCTGGGATCAGCAAACCTTTTCTAGAAAAAGTCAGATAGTAAATATTTTTACCATGGCACGCCTTAGGCTCTCTGTCACAATTACTGAATTCTACTCTTTTGGGGGCAAAAGCAGCTGTAGCAGTGTGTAAATGAATGAGCATGCTGTATTCTAACACAACTTTATTCAGGGACAGGAAGTTTGAATCCCATATAGTTTCCACATGACATGAAATGCTATTCTACTTTTGATTTTTCATCACTTAAAAATGTAAAAACCATTTTTAGCTCAGACGCTTTGCAAAATTAGGCAGCAGGCCAGATTTGGCCCATGGGCCATAGTTTGTTGGCCCTGATTTAAAGAATCAGTTGGTAATCAGCTTAGTCACAGTTTCTTCAAAATTGCCTTTTCTTGTACACAGGCAATTATCATCATATCCTGAGGGGCACAATGTGCTAAGTACTGTATAATACAGTTATTCCTTGGAAATGTATCTTCTACAGTGATATTAGTCTGGTTGGCAAGCTCACGTTGGCTCCATGAAATATTTGCTTAGGGGACTCAAATTCTCTCCAGATTTGTATTCTTATCTAATTAATGACAGTGGTATGCGATCACTGCAGAAAGGAAGAGTTGTATTTGAATGAGGGTCAAAGCAACCATGCTCCAGCCTGTGTAATATTAATGACTCTCGACTGGGTAGAGTAAGCTATTGATGAATACCAACTGAATTCATCAAAATCTTTAGTTAAACACAAAGAACCTCCGTGTGTTTTTTAAGACTTCATTTATTTACTTGAGAGACAGAGAGAGGCAGAGATAGTGAGAGAAAAAGCACAAGTGGGGAGTAGAGGGAGACGCAGGCTCCCCACTGAGGAGGGATCCCAAAGCAGGACTGGATCCCAGCACCCTGGGATCATGACCCGAGTCAAAAGCAGATGCTTAACCGACTGAGCCACCCAGGCGCCCCAAGAACCTCCACTTACAAAAGAAAAATAAAATAAAAGGGAGGGGAGTATGTGTCCTAATCTTAGATCATCATTGAAAACATTTCCTACATCCAGATTCAGTGACCAGTAAGCCTACTTGCTTCCTTTTTCATGAGTATCAGCTATGATGACCTTCATCGTAGTAATCCTGAAGAAGTTAAGCTTCCTGAATCCCTGGGAAAGATTAGATGCTGGGTATTGTGTTTATTGCTAAACAGAAAAGTGAACTCATACTCCTCAATTCCAATTTTTGAAATGATTTCATTATTTTTATAAAAATGCTCATTACAAAAATTTAAGCAATGGCTGAAAGTAAAGTCAGCAACCAATAAACCAAACACACTGTTTATATTTGGTGGCTGAATGGCATTTTTCTACATGCATATCAGAGGCAGAGGAACAAGGAGAATAATTTCATCACAGTGGGATAGTAATAGCATGGAACTTAGATTCTTCTTTGAATATAACATAAGCAAAAGAAGCAAATAAAATAAAATGAATTGCTAGACTTTAGATATGTGCTTCTTTAGCCCAAGAAAAGTTTCCAAATGAGATCTCCAAACTTAAGGGTGAAGAAAATTATGGAAAAGTTTATAATGAAATCACTGTTGTTTTTTTTGTTTTTGTTTTTTGAAATTGGGTAGTGTTGATAAACTTTCTCAACTATTCTTTGCAGTTTCATTATTATGAAAACATATAGCTATGTAGTAAAAAAAAAATCAACTATTTTAAGAATATGGGGTGAAAGATTAAAGGCACCTGCCTACCCTTTTCCTGCTAAACCCCAGTCCCAAGTAATTTGCCTTTGTTCTCCTTAACAATAGATCGACACCTTTCTGTATGAGTAAAACCAGCTAATAACCATGGCTGGCATCACTTGAGCACTTGCTGCATGCCACTCCTCAGTCTCCCTTAATCCTAAGAACAATCCTGCAAGACTAAAAGAGATACTAAGCCACCTGCCCAAGCTCACACACCACTAGAGAGATCTGTAGAGGCATGCTACCTCCACAGCCTGTTCTCTAAACTAAGAAAGAAGGTGCTGGAAGGCACACCATGCACACTTGTCAAAAACAGTTATAAACTATTTTATGCCACCACCTTATCATCCAAAGAAAGGCAGAAAGAAGAGATAGATCTATGATAAAATGACAAGACAAGATGCCATTGCTGCATGGTCCAGCGCATGGTTACTCAAACACACAATGAAGATCCAGATACACTCTTTCTGAAACTTGGCAGACAAAAGTGCGAATATAAGAATTTCCAGGAAGCTCCAGTGCAGCAAAGGATCCTGGGCTTATCGGGATCACCTCCCCTGTTATATTTGTGAAGAATGGATACTTGTATTTCCCCCCTCCCACTAGCCCTCCCCCCACTCTGATAAAGTCCATGTGTCCCTTCTTTCTGTCCCCACTTCCTCCTCACCTTCGGGTTTATGACCCTTTTGTCTATCTAATGTTCAGAAGACAATATGGCGTATGGGTAGACACTGAGGGGTGTGGCCTTGCTTTTCCCACGCAGTCCTACAGGACTTTGCATTTGATAGTCTTCTTGCCTGAAATGCTCTTTCCCTTTCTTCAGACATTTTATTTTTATTTATTAGAAGATTTATTTATCTTGGGGAGAAAGCCAGAGAGTGCACGTGAGTGGGGGGAGGGGCAGAGGGAGAGAATCTTCAAGCAGACTCCCCACCTGCCCTGCCCAGAGCCTCAGGCGGGGGCTCCCACCCCTGACCCATGAGATCACGACCTGAGACAAAACCAAGAGTGGGGCACTCAACGGACTGTGCCATCCAGGCCCCCCTCTTCAGACATTTTATAGCTCTTAGCTCTTGGTTCCTTCTTAGTAAAATTCTCCCTGGCTTCCTGGTCAAAATCAATTCCTATTATTGCATAGTCCCAGGAGGGCCATATTCCTCTTTTAATTCCAGTCTGTAGTTATGATTTTTAATATGGTTATTCAATTCATATCCACCAACCATACCAGGCTGTAAGCTTCATGAGAGCAGGAACCACCTTGGACAAAGTGGCAGCTTTAGCATAGAGCCTAGTATGTAGTAGGCACTAAATTCATAGTTTTGTAATGAAGGTACAGATGAACGAAGAACAGATGAGTGAATGAATGAATAAAAGAAACTTCTGAGGCTCATGAGGATGCAGCATTTTCATCTTGGATCACTGCAGGTGCTATCTGTCTGGGAGGATGACTTCATCAGTCAACCAAAGTCGGCAGAAAAGACTACAGAAGTCATGCAGGCAGACAGGCAGTAGAAATACTGTCAAGAGAGCTTCCTGCTCCACGCATGGCCTGCTCTCCCAAAAATGATAAAGGAAAAAATAAAACCTAAAGAGACAAAAGGAATGTGGCTTAACTTTCTCTTGATACCCTTTCCTGTAAAGTGGTATGGAAAATTGAAAAGCTGTTTGGTCGTGGGTCACTATGTTATCCCTTCAATCCTACAAACAACTTTCCCACCTTTAATTAGGAGCAAATGGAGCCTGACAAATAAATGCTCTGCACCAGATCTTCATCTCAAATAATTAGCTTATCCTGTTAAGGGAAATTACTTGATGGCCTCAAGTCCATTCTTGCATATTTCACGCCAAGATGATAATACTAGTACAACTTATAACATTCCATTTAACTATTTATTCCCTCAACAAATATTGATGGAGCTTCTACCATGTGCCAGGCACTGCATTAGGCATATCATTATTTGCCACTACTGGAAGGAAATGGAAGATAATAAAACCAAATCTTTCTCAGCACTGGGGATAAAACACACACACTTTGTCAAGGAAATGAAGATTATCAAGCACCCCTTAGAGAACCTCAGGCCTTGGGGTTGAGTCCACCATCCGAGCACCAGCCTATGTCTTTGAAGGAAAGCAGTGCCACTAAATGGTTATCGGGGCACTTCTGAAAGTCCTAAAGAACCTACTTGCTTCCCTGTATCCTCGTGCCAACATGAATCATTACAGGGTAAATCATCACAGTATACCAAATAAAGAGATTTGTACCCCACTCTTTCAGGATGATGAATGACCATTAAATGAGTCCAAGCTGTATTTTGCAGAATGGTTTTTTCTTTTTGAAGCTGAACTGTGTCTTGTTTTAAATAACATTCTACCTAATGCCAAGAAATGGCAAGGGAGAGAGAGGAAAATTAATGAGCAAATAAACATATATTTTTCAGCTATAAAAACCAGGCTCTTACTGAGGTGTGGCTGCAAGAGAGAAAAAATGATTCTGTTTACTTTCTCTCATCCTCTACCACATCCATTTATTTGAGAGAGCAAATCAGGAGAGACAGCAAGAAGCCTGACACAGCTGGTTTCAGTCAATAAGGGTCATTTTCCTTCGGTCTGTGTATTTTACAAGATCCTTGTTCACTGTTCCCGATGGGAGAGTGCTGGGCCCGATGCCCAGGATTGGAGCCCTGGTCAGAAACCAGCTACGGACCTCGTCCTCATCCTTGTCCCCATCCCTAGCTCTGCCTTACCACTGGGGCTGGATCATGCCCCCCCCCCCCCCGCCGAATCTCCGGCTCCAAGCAGTTGGCAGTGTTACAAACCTGGAGAAGCCCAGGTACACGCGCACGTCATTACCACCACTGGTTGCCTGCATATGGGCCTGTGTGAGCGCGCGCGCGCGCGCACACACGTGACACACCCACCCACACCCACCGCAGGCAATTTATCTCCCATTAACAACTCGCTCTTGCCAATTAGAAACATTTGTGGAACTGTAAAAACATTTCTCCTCCATCTTCAGCGCAGCCAATTGCTTATGTTTTACAGACTCTGAAAGCCAAGCTGAATTAAACATTATTTGAAATTCAGCTGGGTGGGGGTGGGGAAGGTTGGAACATTCTTTGGAGAAAGGTTTTCATTAAAAACGGCTGTTGGGTTTTGTTCCAGAAAAAAATGTGATAACATCAAAATGTAGTGTTGCGGAGTTGACCACAAGTAAGAGACTATCTGTATAAAAAGGGCAAAATCCGTATTCGTATTTCCTTTCGAACACAGGATAATTGCCATCAGCGGCCTCCCCAAGGTACTGCTCGAAATGTAATTTCTTTTTTCTTTCTCTTCCCCAAACATAACTAATCAGGTAAGACAGTCAACACAGGCTTCTGAATGATCCACATGGTCACTGGTGTGAGCCCGTGTGCCTTCATTAGAGGGGTGCTTTGCAGTGTCAATGACTCCTGACTTGCTCTAGGTGTCAAGGATTTCTGATTTTAAGTCTCTGAATTAGTAACAAACTAAAACAAAAATAATAAAATCAATAAAACAAAACCTGATATTTATCTACTGAATTTTATGACTATTACATGGCCAGTTGGGATCCCCAGTGCTTCCCAAACTTGAGGAGAGATAGGGATGGGCAAAACGAGACCGGTTATATAATGCCACACGTCAGGCACATAAACTTTGAGCTTTATTTTGCCAAGACAAAATAAATTCTTTTTTTTTTTTTTTTTTTAAGATTTATTTCAGAGAGAAAGAGTGAGTGCTAGCAGAGGGAGGGGCAGTAGGAGACAGAATCCCCAAGCAGACTCCCAGCTGAGGGCAGAGCCTGATGCAAGGATCTGTGATCCACATCTGAGCTGAAATCAAGAGCCAGTCATTCAACTGACTGAGGCACCCAGGTGCTAAAACTAGAAATAGTTTTAATGCCCAGATTCACACCTGGGCTTCAAGATATCCATTGAAAAAGATCCTATAACTCTGATAGCATCATGGATCTTAAAATCCACATTTATTTCAGGATCATCGTTGAGATAATTAACTAAAATTGTACCTGGATTAATTTCTTAGAATAAAATACCCTTCTTTTCAAAACTTTCATAATGTAACTCAGTGGTTTATTTAGCTCTGATG
Source organism: Taxidea taxus jeffersonii (assembly GCA_003697995.1). Classification (NCBI taxonomy): domain Eukaryota; kingdom Metazoa; phylum Chordata; class Mammalia; order Carnivora; family Mustelidae; genus Taxidea; species Taxidea taxus. The sequence continues at coordinate 139,769 of ML106239.1, read as the reverse complement.
GTGTCATAATTTAAGTATTGATCTGCTTTAGGTTTGATTTGGAGAATAAATTTCAAATAAGGCTACAAGGTTGGAAGGAGAGATGATCCGGGAAGGGCAAGATGTTATAAAGTCGAGAAGGAAAAAATATTCATACTTTTTGTCATGTTGTCACTAAAAAGTATTAACCCTAAAGATATTAGAGATAATGTAATTACTAAAAAAAAGCACAAAGAAATTGTATTATAAATCAACAGTACACTGGAAAATGATGCAAGGACATCTCACAAATAAGAATGAGACCTCAGAAAAGTAGAACTTCATCAGTTTTAATAAAAGCAAGGAAAAGAAAAAAAAAAAGCAAGGAAAAGATTTGGTGTTTGATTTCACTCTCCCATTTTCCACTTGTGAATATAGCTTCTAAAATGAGGAAAAGCAGACCTAAGTGCTAGGTGATATGTTAAACTGTGGTGGTTAAAAAGCCAAACAAGCCCCAGAGAGAAATCTTAGCAATTTCCCTGCCAGCCTTTTTCCTATTAATGTCTAAATCATATATCAATTATAGTCCTGCAAAAGCGAGCCTTTGAAGATTCTTATTAAAGGAAGAAGTTAATGAAGGCACATTTATACAATTATTTTATTTCAGATACCACTTCCCTGCATCTCTTTGACTCAGTGGCTGCTTTTTATAAATCAGCAGGATGGTGAGCACTTTTTTTTAAAAGATTTTATTTTATTTTAACAGACAGAGATCGCAAGTAGCCAGAGAGGCAGGCAGAGAGAGAGAGAGAGGAAGAGAAGCAGGCTTCCTGCTGAGCAGAGAGCCCGATGCAGGGCTCGATCCCAGGACCCTGGGATCATGACCTGAGCCGAAGGCAGAGGCTTTAACCCACTGAGCCACCCAGGCGTCCCAGGATGGCGAGCATTTTAAGAGGCTGTACGTTTTAGTGAATTTCAGAACAAACTGATGTTCTGAGAGCAGGTGCTAATCTTAATTCTGCTACAAGACAGCTTTCAGTTCTTTAGGTAAGTAAACCACTTGGTTCTGCGTGCCTTAATCTACCCAACAAATGAGGGCAGAATCCAGAGCTCCCAGTCCCATCAGAGAAAAAATTTGAGTTGAAGTCTCTAAGAGGTAGAAATCTGCTAGAGAAGTGAGTTGTATGGATGTCTAGAATAACAAAAGAAACTCATTGTTTCGGAGGATTTCAAAAGAAGAACAGAAGCCTTGGAGTGAGAAGTCTTGGTTTTGAAGCAGGGCTCCTTCACCTTGGGGAGTCACCCTGAGTTTCAAAGGGCACCTCCAGGGAATTCATATACATCATGGGATAAGAAAACATATAAATCAGGCGCCTGGGTGGCTCAGTCAGTTAAGCGTCTGCCCTCAGTTCAGGTCATGATCCCAGGGTCCTGGCATCGAGCCCCGTGTGGGTCTCCTTGCTCAGCAGGGAGTCTTTCTCCCTCTCCTTCTGCCCCTCCTCCCTGCTCATGCTCTCTCACATGCACATGTACACACACACACACTCTCTCTCTCTCAAATAAATCAAATCTTAAAAAAATAAAAGAAAATGTATAAACCATAAGGACATGTGGGATAATTAGTAGAACAGAGTGGAGTTGTCTTCTAGGTGGTTAAAACCAGCTTCTGATGAAAAATAACAAAATGAGATATTTAAAAATATTTTTTTCTTAACATTAAAATATGTTTTACTCTCAACTTTAAAAATTCATAGTAAAGCATAATAGAATATTAATCACTGATGAAAAGGAATGAAGTACTGATACATGCTACAGCAAGGATGAATCTTAAAAACATTATGTTTAATAAAAGAAGCCAGACACAGAGGGTCATATCTCATGTGATTCAATTTAAACAAAATACCTAGAATAGGTAAATCTACAGAGAGAAAACAGATAAGTGGTTGCCAGGGCTTGGGAGGAGGGGAGAATGAGGAGTGACTGCATAATGGGTACAGGGTTTTCTTTTGGGGCCAAGAGAATGTTCTGGAACTAGGTAAAGGTGGTGATTGCATAACACTTTGAATGTACTAAATGCTCCTGAAATGTACACTTTACAAATTCATGGTTGTATGATTTTATATGACCAGGATGTCAATTAAATTATTTTAAAAATAAAGCAGAGTAAGAATCTCATCTTTTAACAAGGTGCCAATAGAAACTCTTGACTTTGTCTGAGAATTACTAATATCCACTTTGATGTCACCTTAAGTAAAATGCTGTATTGTGAATAATAAAAGGCAAAAAGATATTTTGCCCTAGAATGGCTACAGTCAATGCCAGATTTTTGTCTATGTCTCAGGGAATTTGACTCCTCTGCAAAGACATTGGCACCCTCTTTTCCCTACAGCTCTGTCATCTTCTAGCTGGCTTCAAACTAAAGAGAAAATGCAGAAGCTATAGCCACCAACTGTGTATGGTTCAAAGCTGTTAGAGAGTATTAAATACAAAAAGAAAGATTTTGGCAGACTGGCATCAAGGAGTCTAAAGAGAGAAATTGAACAGGGATCAGGGTAACATCTTCTGCTTGCTTAACAAAAACCAAACCAAACCAAACACACAAAACCCCAGTACCGTCCAAGGGCAAGTTAGTGGAATAACAGAGGATGCAGGAATTTTGTGCAAATTTATAAAGCACTATTATGTAATGCACACGTCAAAACATCTGATGTGACTTGCAGTTGCATCAATGAAACTAGACTGCAGAACATAATGTAAGAGAGTGAGAGTCCTGTCTCTTCACTTCCGCAGGGGCCATGAAGTGCAGCATACAAGCCCATGTCCCTGCATCCCTGCCCCTTCTTCCAAAGATCTCAGCACCATGTCTGATAGGTGTTGGATTTTCTCCATATTCCAATTCTCAACTGGTGGACATACATGCAGTTACCATTCTTCCCTCTGTAATAACACTGTGATGAACATCCTTATATCCACACGTCTTGGCATGTTTACCTATTTTGAAAAAGTGTTCATTTAAAAAAACTCCAATGAATTGATCAATCCAGTTGGGTTTAGCTGCTGGGTAGAGGCGATAGTGATGATGGTGATAGTAGTGTGTGTGTGTGCATGTGTACTCATGCAAGGAATGGGGGTTGGGGGTCTGTTAACGGAGAGCTAAGAGGAAAGCAGTGGGGACACCTGTCAAGTATCAGCTTTAGTTAAAGAGCCTTTTCTTGGGTCTTATTTTCGTATTCGACCCATACCCCCATACCTAGGTGAGATATTGCCTTATTATAGTTTTAGGGTTCCTTGCTCCTTTCAGGTCACTGAGCTCCGTAAGCACTATGGGATAACCTTGGGTACAAACTTGGCTCTAGTAGATATTACAGCCTCCTGGCTGGTTTCCATGGCAATTTTAAAGGTGCTGAATACACAGTGGGTTTAGAATAAATATTTGTTGATTGCCTGCCTGCCTGCCGCCTACAAGTCTCCAGGAGTGGTGCCTAACCATGGAATGTCTTTGAAGCACTGGCCTATAATTTTCTCCACAGAAAGAACACCTTCTGGTGGTGGTTGTGGGGAGAATAATGCCCTTTGTCTTGCTAGCAAACACTGCTCGCCCCCAAAAACCCAGCACCTGCAAGCCTGGGTAATTTTAGGTGAGGGCTTATTTCCAGCTTTTATGGAAGAAGAAAGTTCTATTGGAAAAAAGTAATCCTTTGTTATTTCATTTTGGACGAGCTTTTAATCAGAAACATAGGCAGTAACATATGTTAGAAAAATATATATGAAACATAGAACTTTGCATTTGTAATTTGCTATGGAAAATCCATGCTAAGGCAACATTAAGTTTGGGATTTTAATTGCACAGGAGTCAAGAGAACTCAGAGTTCAAGTTCCCATGGAAAGCAAGCTTCACTCCACATGTGCATCCCAGGACCCTTCCTGAGTGGGGTGACCTAATTATTTGGCAAAATGTGGTGCAATGAAGAGTGATAGAAAGGATTTCTCCTCACTGTGACACTTCCCATCATCCCAAGCAAGATGGACGGTGGTCAACACTTAGCTCCACAAACTGTACCTTTTTTAATGTACAGCAATTCTTGGTGAGCCTCATGATGAACGATGTCACTCTAATACCCAAGGAAGGAGGTCCAGATCTTGGCAATGTGCTGCTTGGGTAGAGGCGCCACTCAGCACCACCGGGGCCCTCCGGTGGACCCTGACCCATGCCCAGCTGTGTTGAGTGGGCACTGTCCCCCTTATCCGTGCTCTACCGCCACAGGACATCTCTCAGTAATTCAGATACTCAAACTTCTGTTTCTGAAAGTCGAACTAAAAGGCCTCCTAGGGATTTGAAAGGCTTTCTCGGACACACCTCTGTGTCATCCTGAAGAGACTTGCCCAAGAGAGCCGTTCCTCATTGTCGTCCTCCGGTTTCATTCCAGTTGCGGGAAGATGGCAAGATGTGCATTACTGTCTCTATTAGAGACATAAGCTGTCTGGCCAAGGGGACCACAAACTTATTATAATATGAAGTCTCCAGGTGTTTCTAATTATGGGTAGTAGATTGTATGAAGTAAAAGGTGTCCTGCCCCTTGGTATCTATATCCAAGTCCATCTAGCATGTTCTATATGTGTCCTGTGCTATCTTTCTCCTTGGTAAAATGGCAATGATATCTTCTGGTTCTCCAGGTCTCCTTTGCCTCCTGATCTGACCCCTGCCTGAGTTCTCTAAAGTGTGTTAACACTGAAATGGGAAGAGGGGAGGAGGGAGAGGAATTGGGGACAGTGCGTGTAGAGAGGGAGATTGTAATAAACTCTGATTCTTAAAGTGTTGCTTAATTCCTTTTTAGGCTTTGCAAATGTTAGTTTTCCACAGTCATAGACCAACAGCCAAATCAACTTGTGGTAGTTCCACTACACTGTTCAAGGAGAGTTCTAGGTCTGCCTGTTAAAGATCCAGGTTATACAGTGGTCAACTCAGCAGCCCTTAGACCATACAACAGCACATCTCTAAAGAGCCCCCAGACTCTGAGCACATCAAGAATGAAACAAGATGAAACCAGAGTGGAGGACAAACCATAAGAGACCCTTAATCTCAGGAAACAACCTGAGGGTTGCTGGAGGGGAAGGGATTGGATGGCTGGGTGATGACTGGGGGAGGGTATGTGTTGTGGTGAGTGCTGTGTGTTGTGTAAGACTGATGAATCACAGACCCGTACCCCTGAGAAAAATAATACATTATATGATTTAAAAAAAAAAAAATCCTTGCTGCCACCTATGAGCTGCCTGGTCCTGCTGAGCGGAGAGGACCTGGAGATACCTGTCAGACTCAAAATAAAGACGCATCATTGCTAACAAAAACTCTCACAGCACAATCTTTGGTGTTTTACGCAAACCACACCAGAGTGAACAAAGCTGGGCTTGGGGAAGCCACAACAAAACATCGACACCCTCCCCACCCCACCCCACACCACTCCATGTGTTTACGTTATAGGCAGTTTCCAAGAGGAGCCATTTACAATTCCTGGAGAACCTGGCTACTAAGGTGTGTACAGAAATTTAAGCGTAAGGAGAGTTTGTGAATTTTGCCCTGATGATAGTGCATTTTGCCCTGATGATGGTGCCCTGATGATGGTGAATTTTAAAGATGATGGTACAGAGCACTGCCAAACAAAAAGTGAGTAACAACTTGTTTCTGAGCTGATGTGCATCCAAGTGATGTTAGTTCTCACATGTATTTTTAAAATTCCATTAGTAACCACGTATTGGGAAAAAAAGAAAAAGAAAACAAACAACCACAAAATAACCATGTTTTGAAAAATTTCCAGTATTCTATGCTCTTCTCTAGTTTTAGAGTTTTCTCTGAAGTTTTTCTTTTTTTGTTTCAGGAGGCCTGGCCCACAGAGTACATGAATTGTTTGGCCCATTTTTGAGAGTGGAATCCCAGGCCCTTGAGAAACTGCTTTTTTATCTCTTTGTTTCTATTGTCTTCCTGGTGTACAACTCAATGAACCAGAAATTTAAATCTACCATTTTACTGCCTAAACACAACTAATCGGGGTGCTGGGAAGGGGAATGTGGAACCACCTCTTTAAATCACATTGTTGGGGCACCTGGGTGGTTCAGTCGGTTGAATGTCTGCCTTTGGCTCGGGTCATGATCCCAGGGTCCTGGGATGGAGCCCCATGTTGGGCTTCCTGCTCAGCGGGGTGTCTGCTTCTCCCTCTCCTGCTTCCTCTGCTTGTGTTCTCTCTCCCTGTCCCTCTCTGTCAAATAAATAAATAAAATCGTAAAAAAAAATCACATTGTCACAACTGAGTACCATTCTGAAAATGCCAATTAGAAAGCTTTCTGGTGGATTAATTGTAAATGGCCTAAGAATTTATCTTCTAACAAGTTTAAAATGCCATTTTCATGATCTGTCTTCTTTTCTGCTCAAGCAATTTCATTTCTGGCTCCAAATTTCTCTTAAGCAATTGCTCACCAGGGGCTGACAATACTACAGTAGCTTGCCCTAAGTCAGAACCTTCCTTCCAGGGAGAGCAAAGCACTTTGCAGATAGTAAGCCTCTGCGGCAGGTAGCAAAGATCACTCTCCATGTTCTGGAGATACAGGAAATTCCAGTGAAGACATGTTAAGTCCCCTGCTGAGAAGCCAGTGCAGAGAAAAGGATTTTGCTTTAAGATTATGTTATATTATTTTATTTTCTTGTAGATGTTAGAAGCTCTTTTAAAAAATTTTTAATTCCAGTAGAGGTAACAGAGTGTTATATTAGTTTCAAGTGTACAATATAGTGATTCAACAATTCCATACATCAGCCGGTGCTCATCATGACAAGTGCCCTCCTTAATCCCCAGCACCTATTATCCCATCCCCCCACCCATCTCCCCTCTGGTAATCATCAAAAGCCTGTTTCTTGGAGCGTGTGGGTTGCTCAGTCGATTAAACATCTGCCTTTTGCTCAGGTCATAATCTCAGGGTCCTGGGATCAAGCCCTGCATCAGGCTCTCTGCTCAGCGGGGAGCCTGCTTCTCCCTCCCTTGCTCCCCCTGCTTATGCTCTATCTTTGTCAAATAAATAAATAAAATCTTAAAAAAAATAGTCTGTTTCTTGGCTTTTCTCTCTCTTCCCACCCCCCTTGCTCGTTTGTTTTCTTAAATTCCACTGAGTGAAATCACATGGTATTTGTGTTTCTCTGATTGACTTATTTCACTTAGCATTATACTCTCTAGTTCTAAGTCATTGCAAATGGCAAGATTTCATTCTTTTTATGGCTGAATAATATTCCATTATATATATAACATATACATATTTTATATATAGAATATATAAATATTCTGTATATATAGAATATATAAAATATACAAATATAAAAATATATATTTTATATATAAATATATACATATTTTACACACACACACACCCTACAACTTCTTTATCCATTCATCTATCAATGGACACTTGGGCTGCTTCCATAATTTGGCTATTGTAAATAATGCTGCTATAAACACACTGGATGCATGTATCTTTTGGATTAGTGTTTTTGCCTTTTGGGGTGTAAGTAGAGAAGGGATTTGAACCTGATGCTCTTTGTGGTGCAACCTGACAGCTTGTCTGGTTAGAAGAAAGCTCATGGACAATAAATGGCTATGGTGGAAAAGTCAAGAAGGAAGGAAAGAAGCAAAAGGACAGAGCGAAGGGAAGAAGATGTATAGAAGAGTAGAAAGAGGGAAAGGAAGTCAGCTCTACCTAGAACTGGAAAACATGCTCTACCCAAGGGCTCCAATATTTCTATTTATTAATTTACAATGATAAGGCAGAATAATTGTAAAATAGAAGTGAATATGACATTGAGTCAAAGTGTTTCAAACTCCAACAAATTCAATTCCCTTTTTTAGAGAAGTGTCCATTCCACTCTTGTTTCCAGAAAGGGTATTAATTATCAAGTGGTTTCTTCTTTTCACCATATGCTAGTAAGACAGTCTGGATTTGATGTGGCAGGTAAGGAAGAAATTGCATCTCATGGGGTTGTTTTTATATGGGTAACATCGTATATAGACACTTTCCCACTTCTGCAAGGTTTTCAAACCATGCGTGGTTAACCAGAGGCTAACAAAATGGTTAACCAAATGTGTCAACTGCTAAGCCAAGTGGAAATAGTGATGGCATTTGAAGCACTGGAGAGTTGTTCTCCCATTTTTGGGACACATTCCACCCAGCATCCAGCCCAACTTTCAGAATGGTGTCATGTTTGAGGAGCAGGTTTGGGGCTGCTGTCTTCACACGAGTGAAGCCCAGACGACCAGGAGAAGGGCCATCTACATTTATAGCCTGCTTCTCCTTCATAGCACATGTTGCAGCTCTGGGTATGAATTGAGACATTTTCTCCAATGTGTCCATGGTAAGTGAGCTCACCACTCAGTTCTGGTCTAACTGATGGGACCAAGCCCATCAAGTGGGAATCTTTTTAAAGTAGGAGGTAGATTGTTTTTCTTGGTACCATTTCAGTGCCTGCTAGCTTTTCCTCTTTCTTTCTTTTCTTCTGCTCCAAAGTATCCTTTGATTTCCTTCCAAAGCCCATTCACTACAGGAAGCATATCATTATTAAGCTTCCTTGGTGGGACACCAAATATCGTATACTTTGCCAAAGAGGACAACTGTCAATAGTCAAACACTAAACTTCTTACAGTTGGGTAATGTTATTTAGAGGAGGGCTATTTTTTTTAAATGCACTGCATTAATTTGTATTATTTAGCAGTTCAAAATTCCATCTAGAAGTAGGAGGAATATGTACTAAAATCCATTGGAAACAAAGAAATAAATATTATACTCTTCTGTGACTGACCCCAGCTATTTTTCCTAAGGAGAAAACAAGGCTTTAAATCAGAATCCAACAAAAGTGAATACATCTAGGGACACCTGATTGGCTCAGTGGGTTAAAGCCTCTGCCTTCAGCTCAGGTCATGATCCCAGGGTCCTCGGATCAAGCCCCGCATCGGGCTCTCTGCTCATCGGGGAGCCTGCTTCCCCCACTCTCTTTGCCTCCCTCTTAAAAAAAAAAAAAGTAAATACATCTAATTGCTTTTGTTCATTCTTTCAAGATCTAAAATTCGATCTGGGCATACAACATTGCTCCGCTTGGTGTTTTTGGATGGAGGAGTGGGGAGACACAGAGGAAGAATAGATGGAAAAGGAACACGTCTTCATTCTTTCAATCTCTTTTTTCATCCCAGATTAAAAATTTTTCACTAGTCTTAGTTTTTCATTTAAAGATAGAGTGTGTATGACAAGACAAAAATCAGGGAACCTAGGAGTCTGTATTCATGATCCATGCTGATTACACCAGTATTTATTATTATTTTAATCTTTTTTTTTAAGATTTTATTTATTTATTTGACAGACAGAGATCACAAGTAGGCAGAGAGGCAGAAGGGGGGGTGGAGCAGGCTCCCTGCGGAGCAGAGAACCCAGTGTGGGGCTCGATCCCAGGACCCTGAGATCATGACCTGAGCCGAAGGCAGAGGCTTTAACCCACTGAGCCACCCAGGCGCCCCTATTTTAATCTTTTTAAAAAAGATTTTATTTATTTACTTGACAGACAGAGATCACAAGTAGGCAGAGAGGCAGGCAGAGAGAGAGAGGGGGAAGCAGGCTCCTTGCTGAGCAGAGAGCCTGATGCGGGGCTCGATCCCACAACCCTAGGATCATGACCCGAGCCAAAGGCAGAGGCTTTAACCCACCGAGCCACCAGATGCTTCTTTGAATCCTAATTTTGGACGTTGTTTCAGATGTAGAGAGAGAAGCACTGTCTTTCCATTCTACTGCCCTTGACTCGGTTTTTATCTCAGAATTCAGATCTTTGTAAACTCAGTTGGCAATTAATTTTAAGTACATTATCAAAAGGCTACCACGACCTTTCACCGGGTCCTAATAAGATGTGGTGTTTCCAAAGCACTGGCCATTTGAATTCAATGAATGGATCTGTTGGTAAGATTGACCTATTTTAAAAAGAAGACACCCCCCCCCCCCCATGAAGTGTAGCAAGGGGACTAGATGATAGGGTGGCAGCATCGGCCTACTTGATTTCCTTCTAAATGACGGTAACCACCCACGTAAGAGGCAAACATCTCACGTTAAGCCAACGGTGATAATTTCGGAACTTCAAATATCATGAATCAGACATAACTCAGATTTAGATTTAACACTGACCTGAGTTTCAAGGCTGGTTCAAAGAATACCTATAAAATATTAAGCATGCACACAGACAAACTCAGTGTAGTACTCACGTCGCCAGCAACAGACATAGGAGGATTCTGTTTATTTTGAGAAAATATGGTTGTCAGGACAACTGAGTGAGACATTTCAAATGCGATTTAAAGTCATACTCTTTAAGTACACTAGAAAAACAGCGAGGCTACCATTTTAGGGAGATTAACACGTCAGATGCACAGCTCAGATTTCCACACCCCGGACTGCCAAAATAGATGCCAATTTAGGAATATGGAAGACTTCAAGTAATTGACTCTCTCACTCTTCTATGCTCTTGGGGAGCGTGGGTGATGTACACAGCCGGGGCTCTGATGCACGGAGGCTGGCCATTAAATGTTCCATGACATTTTTTTTTTTTTTTAACCAGAAGAGGTTTAACCTGGCTCCACTTCAGCTAGGGTAATGGCAGCCTCCCTCCCAAAGATTCCTTCTGCCCTTCCAACTGGCAAACGCTTGCTTCATTTCCTCCTGTAGAATAAGGATCATGCAGAATGGCTGGCTGAGCACGGCTGCTCCTCATTCTGCACTCGGCTGATGTTTGGAGGGAAGTGCTCATGCTTTCAACACACATTTACTGAGCATTTAGTCTGTGCACAGTAAGAAATACAAAGACGAAGCCAATACTGTTCATTTCGCCCCCAAAAGTTTGAAATCTAGGCGATCCCATCGTCTGCGAGGTGCTATGACATTAGAGATTAAATGAGCTATTTCTAGAGAGATTTTTTAGTTCAGGGTTAGAGTGCTCTCCCTTGAATTAAATAGATATTGCTGCTGCTCCAGGGCTGATCGACTTTCTTAAATTGCGGCGTATCAGATACATGTAGTTTCCCCTGGCCTCCACTGGGACTTTTAGTTATGGTTGAAGCCAATGGTTCTCAACCAAGGGTGATTTTGCTCCTGTCCCTGGCAATATTTGACCATATCTGGAGACATTTTTAATTGTCACAACTTGGGGAGAGGTGCTATGATGTCAAGTGGGTAGAGCCTAGGAGGCTGTTAAACCTTCTATGCATGGGACAGTCCTTCACAACCAGGAACTACCTAGTCCCAAATGTTACTAATGCCAAGGTTGAGAAACCATGCCTTAACCTGACCCCTGGGTTAACCAAACCATGGCTAAATGGCACTTACCAGTTATTTGTCCTATTACTTTGAAGGGGACACCCCAAGACCACTGTTGTATGGGTATTAAAACAGGCTTGCATCAGAATCCAAGTGAGTAACAAAATATCTTCTGTGTGACATTTCCTCTTGGTCCTTAATGAAATCCGTCACCTCCCTTTGGCTCACGAATAGCAATGACAACATTGAGAATTTAGTTTTCTTAACCAGAGGGTCTGATAACTGGAAGAGTTCTGGAGCCCACCTGGACCCAAACATTCACATTTATTTATTTATGAAGATAGATTTCACAGATTAAAAAGCCGAGGGTCCGAGAGATCAAAGGCCATTGCAAGCAGGTGATAGGTTCAAAGTTGAAGGCGAGTGAATTAGAGCCCATGCCTCCTGACCTGCAGTCCAGGTTTTCCTCTGCTACCCTGGAGATGAATGTGGGCTCAGCTGCATCTTGAATATTAATAAGAAACAGAAATGATATCTGAAAATGTGAACTAGTCCATGTGCTGTGGATTTTCCATGGCATTCAGTCAATGTGTCCTGAGGCTGGGCTACTTCTTGTCAGGAGCCACCACGACAGTGTCAGCCACTGTGTCACCAAGGAGCCTGGGGGCAGAGTTTGTGAAACCCATAGGCATCTGCAGCTCCTCAGCAGGAGAGAGGTGCTATTCTGGTAGGATCTGCCAACCTAGAAGGCAAGGGCAGCTCCTAAGACCTTTTGGGGAGTGTTATCAAGGGCATAACCATATTCTCCTTTACGAGTGGTGGCTGGGGGAACTTCTCTTAATTTTCTTTCTCTGGCTTCCAAAAATGATTATTGGATTGTTATTTTTACCTCTCAAATAATTCCAGACCTGGGAAAGTCCTTAGAGGGAATTACATAAAGCTTCAGGCCTGATAGTCTCTTCTTAAGTCATTTATTAGTTTTGCATATATCCGGATATGGCCTATACAGTGGGGAAAGAGACACACGCTCCATTTGTCTGCTGAAAAGCAGTTATAAGTGAGCTCTGTATTACGTAGTGAATTTAAAAATTCTACTTTCAAATAATGAACCCCCAATCCAGAGATTCCAATGCACATTTTCATCAACCTTTCTAGTGCATAGACTGGACATCTATTTAATCAACAAAGGTGGGAGGGGGAGACTTCTTTCCAACCCCCATCCTACCTTTTGTCTATAAAGAATTTCAAGAGGGGCCTGGGAGATAGAAATCAAAGTATCTACAAGACTTTTCCTTCCTTCCTTTCTCCTCTCATATCTGTAAAACAAATACAGAAACAATATTTAAGTTTGAATTTTCTGTTTTGTGTGGCTCATTTTCTGGGGGGGAAAGGCATGTAAGATGGGTGGTCATGAAGCGTCATCAACTTGGCTATCTCCTCTGTCAGCCTCCTGACACTACCACTAAGATTCTCCTTGAAACAATCACCATCTGCCTCCTTACACTATTGGATCTGCCTCATGACCAAGGAATTGAACAAAGCATGGGGCCAGAGTGTGAGTGTGTATGTGTGTGTGAGTGTGTGTGTAGGATGGAGGAGGAGGGGAGGGGAGGGGGAAGGTACCATGGCATATAACCAGGCCCTAGAAATAATGCAGAAGTCTGCTCTGGGATTTTCCTATAGACCCTTAAACAGGATCCTTGTTGGAATTTTTGGATTCCGTCCCATGGAGTTTCAAGTGCATTCTCCAGGGCAGCCACTTACTGTTCCACAGAGGTGTGAATGTCCTGGAGTTCTACAAGCACAATACTTCACATTGTTGGTTCAGAATGACTTTAATTCCTCTTTCCACCACCCCGCCCCCACCCCCATTAAGAAACTGCGAGATCCACAGAGAGGCCGAGCTCAGCCGGGACTGAAAAGGCCAAGGAGGGCAGAAAAAGGACCTGCACTAAGCATCCCAGTATAAGAATATAACCAAATACTAACAAGGAGCATAGTTCTGATTGCTGCTTCGTAATGGTCAAAGTCTGACAAGCAATTACACGAAGTTTACGCAAAGAGCCCTATTTTCCTAAAAGATTAAAAAGACAGCCATCCCTTTTAAATCAGCTCCAAGCCCCAGCTAAGTGTAGTGGATAAAGGTTCTGCTCTATTCAGACAAGAAAGCACACATGCCCTGGAAAACCTCCTCAGTAGGGAATGTGTTTGCAAGTCCACGAACCAAACAGATCAAGAACCCCTGCATTCAGCCTGCCCACATCTGCTGTCAGTTCCAGACTGTCCTCTACGGATGCTCTGTATATTATTATACAAGGCAACATCCTAAAATGAAAGCACCTCTAAGAATCATGGTGTTAGACTGGGACATACAATCCAGATGCTTCCCATCGTGGGGAAACCCTGGGAGGTCTCCGCATAGAATGAGACGACACTGAAAAGCCTAATGATGTCTACACGTGCATTGAGCCTGATGATGACTGTTTATTTTTCTGACTTTGAGACATGGTCCCGGGGACTGGCAGAAAAACGAAGGAGGGAAAGTCTCCTTAAATTATACAGAACCTTTGACAGGTTTCGTGATTCTGTTGGACAGTCCAGAAAAACAGCTTATAAAAGTCACTACCTTTGGGGCGCCTGGGTGGCTCAGTGGTTTAAGCCTCTGCTTTCAGCTCAGGTCATGATCTCAGAGTCCTGGGATCGAGCCCCACATCGGGCTCTCTGCCAATGGGAGCCTGCTTCCTCCTCTCTCTCTGCCTGCCTCTCTGCCTACTTGTGATCTCTTTCTCTCTCTGTCAAATAAATAAATAAAATCTTAAAAAAAAAATCACTACCTTTAACAACAGTGACATGAAACCGAGCCTTGAGATCCAGAGAAAAGAGTGGAAGGAGACACCAAAGAAAGGGGGTAAGGTGCAAATATGGGTGAAGAGGGGTAGAGCCCAGCAGGCTGTGGCTCATATTCCCTGAGATGCTGGTGAGCCTTCACTCCAGAAAGGTCCCAGAGCTGTTTGGCATTAGAGGTGGAGCGAAGGAAAAGCAGACATCACAATGCTTCACTCGTGAACCACATCACACTCCCCTCCCTTAACGAAAATCTTGTGGGCTTAAACCACAGACTCATAACCCAATGCTCCCTGCCAGGGCAGCAGACAACTCGCGCTTTCCCACAGGCCGGCGCGGACTTCTCGGCATCCCACCGCAGTGCCCGGCTTACCAATCCATCATCAGGCCGCCACCTAAGTTCCTCCACCCACGTCGACTCCGTCCTGGACCCCGGCCAACGCGTCAAGACCGAGGAGGGGCAAAATCCTATAACCGAGAAAACTGAGCAGGAAGGTTGGAAGCAGTGAGAAAGGGTTCGAGCAGCTAATTTTTCCACTTTCCCCCCGCTGTGGTTAAAGCAGTGACAGATAATTTATCACACATTTTGGGTGCGCGCCAGCTGGCCGTTAAAAGAGAGAGAGAGAGAAAGAGAGAGAGTTGTTTATTAATTCAATTAGCCGGCTTATTTATCAGGGCTGGGTCAGCAGGGGCAGTGAGAAGGCCAAAGGACGCCCGTGTCAAGCTGTCGCTGGTAGGCCCCGCAAGCAAGTGGAGACGCGCATCCTTAACCCCCAAGATTTGGAGCATCGCTAGCTGTGTTTACCCTGAACGCTTGGTGTGCGACAAGAAAGCCCATCAAATGTAATGAAAGACTAGGGTGGGAAGATGCTCTAGAACAGGACAGAGTCATCCGAGTGATGACAGTTATTATTAGTGTTTCCCACCCACTCAGGGGCTCTTTCAGAGAAAACGCAGCATCCCTTCCGGACTCATTTTGGTTGTTGCCCTTATTTTTTAACTCATTGGTTGGGGGTTATTTACGCACAAGCCTGCCAGTGTATCAGCAGTTCGCCCAGACCAGCATTGCTCAGGATCAGAGAAGTCATTCATTCAGTAAGTGATTCATTCATTCATTTATCCAATGGCATATCACATACAGAAAATCCATTTATTAACGCTGCTTTGTGATGAGCTCTGTTTACAGTGCTTTCATGGAGAGTACTGGTTCTACCGGATCCTCGTGTGGTGGGTAAGATGTGCCTATCTTCCCATGAGTCAGCTAAGGCAGGAATTTTCATCGATTCCTCCAAGGTCTCCCCGAGGATCTGAAACGAGATGTCCCCGATGGCCCCCCCTTATTTCACTACTTCTCTCCCTCTGACCTTGCTTTTGGCTGATCTAAACCAAATGTCTCCTTGGTGACCCAGACTACACATTTTCTGCTGATCTTAGTGTGGCTAGTAGAAAAGAAGGGAGAAAAAGGAGGACGTGTCTACAGCTTTATTGTTTTGTTTCAAAATAACCTCACCATGAGAAATGGTTCTGATGTGTACATTTGATTTTTTTTATTCAGAATATAGCAATGTCTCTCATTAGCCCTACAACCAAAGTATTTTATAAACTTGAAGGAGGACAACTTTTGGACTAATACATAAAGATACTAATTTTCACATGTAATTTGGAACAAGTGCTACTCTATCTAAAAAAATCAGGGAGAGGAAGAGTAATGTAAGAAATATAAATATCCAGGTGAATCTGCTGGTTAATCAAGCAGCAAGTGTGACATGAAAATGGTGCCAATGATAAGACCAAAATGACCACTCTAGTGGAGACATTGCATATTAAGGGGAAATCTGTGAGCCTACACCAGGTCTGGATCTAGGGAGAGATGAGACACACCTACCTGAATGTTCTATTGAATGTTAGGATTCTGGGAATGTATTAGCTTCTCTATATCTTGCTAAGAATTAAACCTCTTCATTGTTCCACATCAACCACTAACTACACGGGGGCAAGGGTCTTTCCCCAACTTCTGGAAATGTCACCTCGTCTTTATCTCTGCTCTCTTCTCCCCTTCCTTTCTTTTCCCATTCATGCCATACCAAGTCTGAAAGTGAAACAAAATGTCAGTTGCACAGGCAAATGTGTGTGGGACAGCTCATGACAGTGTCACCTCACTGTGACTCTTTTGTTGTGTCTGCTCCTTACAACCTGTGAACAAGCCTCTATCATCCCTCTTTCCTTCACCATTGGCTGACTCAGTCGTTGGCTCCTTGAACTCAGTCCCTTGACAGTTTGCTGATTTCTAAAACGCCCCAAGAAATATGAGCTTTTCTTGATGATATTTTCAACCCTTGTTTTACAATATAAAAAAAAAAAGTCTATTGGGTTGAATACAATCCAGGGGAATTAAATCCCCTCTTCCTAGTAACATCTTTTGCCTCATCAGTTTTGACTGCTTGGGAGTTTCTGCTTTCAAAAATGGGAAGGAAGTTTTAGGTGGCGATGTACTAGTATTTCTTTCATTTCTTCTTTTTATTTTCAGATCAACTTAAGTAAAAAAGAAATTAATTTTAAACCGATTCATCTTACCTAACTTTAGGTATTTTCCTCTTTTCCATATGTGTTGAAATTTCCCAGTTAAGCATGCTGTCTCAATTTTGGTTGCTGATGATGTATCAAAATGAGACTTCACAAAATTTGTGTGACAATTATATCTGGAGATGGCAGAGCCAACAGAATGATCATCCTTGTATTTCTTTAACTTTTTATATCTTAAAGGATTCTGGGTAAACCTTTAAAAAATTTATTCAGCAGTCTTGGGTAAAAAACATTCCTACTGTTTTTCCACCCAAATGAGAGGCAGATATACGGGTATGCATATACAGCTATTTTTGGTTGAGAAGTTGATTCCTACCTACATAGGAAAAGCTGCACAGTTTAAAACTTCACATTGTTGAAACCTAATGTATTTTTGGATTCAGCAATATTTCTACTAAATTTTAGTTACTAAAGTTTATTTTCAAGTTTTAAAAGGGTATCATAGCCCAAACCCTGTGCTTTAGCACAGTCTAAACTCTAGATATAATATTTCCGGGGGAAAAAATAAGTAAATGCTTACACAAAACAATAGACTATTTGATTGACAGGAAATTTCATGAAAGAATTCATAGCTTTTCTTTCTAACTATCTTGTCTAGCCTCTCACTTTATTTCAAATGATAAGGTACATATTTAGAAGTGAGAGAAATATATAAAACTGAAGGAAATACCTTTGTATTGTATGGAAATCTCCTGGACACTGTAGGTCTGGCTTCTCAGTTTGGTAGGAAAGGCTGTGGATGATTTCCCCAGAGCTTTGCTTAACTCATATAGATATTTCTTAGATTGACTTCTGGTGTTTGCTTCCAGAAGGTTCTTCACCCTGAACACAAATTTTACACTTCGAACCTGATTCCTTTGGAAAGGGAAACACTGCCAGATAATTTCACTCATATAGATTCGTTAAGACCCCATATCAACATGTTAGCAATTCTTAATTTTCCCATTATAGCTATTGAACAGCTCTGTGCAAATAAGACTTATAATTTCCATATAAATCAGGCAAATTAAGGATTTTTCAGGATTTCTCTTTGCATTTTCCCCAGAGAATGGGTATCCCATCTGCTTTGCTGAATGCAGGATAATCGAAGGGCACTGATCTCTCCAAATGGCTTCATTCATTACTGTCTCTGGATCCTCCAGGGCATCGGTCCCCAGGAAGTTCATCTCAGCTACACTCTGGCCTCCTGTATGTTGTAACACAGCCAATCTGCACCTCCTTTAAGATGTACAGTGTTTGGAGAAGCATTGACAGGAATGAATATTTCTCCCCTCAGAGTTCAGTATTATAGAAATAAAATAATTCTATTTCTCCAGTTCCAGTTTAAAATGTATTCAGAATCTAGCACTATTTTGGCTAAGACCGTTGGAATGTATTTTAGTACTCTGCCATCATAAATATAAACTACAGTGCAAATGGGAGGTGGAATGGGTTGCAGCTACCGAATGCTGAAAGAAGAAAAGCATTGTGCTGTCTATTGGGTAGACACTCCAGTATATTTTAAGCAACAATAGTTGAAAAAACCACTAGAATCAAAGTCCAGGTGATTTAAACAGGTTTGATTTTGAATCATTTTAATACAGCATTAATTATGCTTTAAATTGTGAAACGTCTTCTATTATTTGGATAAAGGCCATTTCCTCCATTTAGAATGGAAAGTGGGGTTTTCTGTGGCGTAGAGCACACCGATTTCATCAGGGGTCTGTCCATTCGGACACATCAGTTGACATCTAGCTTCTTACCTCCTAAGTATACAGGCATAAGCATTACACTGCAGACTGAAACCTCCTTGCCTGAGACATGGAAGCCAATCAAACAAGCTTGTGGGAGATGGCAGAAGACTTGGCTCCTACCCTCAAGACACTTACTGTCTAGTCAGAGGAATAAAAAGTGTCCACACCAAAGCCAAAGAGGCAAATCCGTGGAAGGGACAGAAAATGCGTGTCGGAGGAAACAGAGCCTGACAGCATCTGGGGTGGCCAGGAAGGTGACTCACAGCAAGGCGTCTTCTAGGATGATTTGAGGGGATAAATTCCAGGTTTCTAACAGAGCTTGGAGATCTAGATAACAGTATGAGCTTCTTGAAAGAAGTGTCGTCCGTGTCCCGTCCCCCCCCCCCCCCCCCGCTTCTCTTCCTCTCTTCCCTGCCAAGACTCGTTATTTACTTAAAGTGACCTCAGATGTTTATTACATACCTAGGCCTACCCTTCTCTCACTATGCCTTTGTTCCTGCAATGTCACCTATAAACAGAAAATCATGGTCACTGCCACCAGTTGAGGGGAGTTGGGGTGAAGAGGCCTGGATGAGGGAGTGAGTGTAATTCAGAAAAATGCATTATTTTGGCTCTAAGAATACTCCTTTCCCTCTCTTCTCCTTTCCCTACTGTGGGTTATGCAGAAACAAATAATTCCAGTTAATAAATATCCCAGGGTAACAAATCCAGTGAGCCCATTTCTTTAATTTTTAAACTGTGGACTTTCTTTGTGTCTACCCACCCCCCTTTCTTTTCCTCTGAAGCAGTGTTGGATATGGCAGGCTATGTTCCAAAACAGTACCCTTTACTCTTCTTCCAGGAAAGAACTTTTCAAATAAGGTCCTAAATGCTCATACAGTATTAGTGAGCTCACATACACCTACACGTAGTTGACACTTGCCAACTCCTGACATGGGAATTCTCAGAAGCACACCAAAGTCTCTGTTTGATTTAAATTTATTTTTAATCACATAAAATCCAATTTGGAAAATTGATGCATGGGATTTTCTGAGTCACCAGAAGTCCTCTATAAGATTGCAAATGCATTGAGAAGGAAGAAATCTGTCTTGGCACGGCTGGTATTTCACAACAACGGTAAAAATGATTGGTTTCCTTGGTTTAGAATGAATGAGATGAGTTTTAAAATCTATAAAAATATGCTATTAAATCCTAACATAAAGTCAAAATACATTTGATATGTCTGAGTCATAAGGAAGAATCAGGGGAAAAAAGTAGTCAGTACTTTGAAATAAGTTTATTTTGTTAACTTTCTTATTTGGTCTTACTTAATTACCCAAGTAATATTTCTTATTCTGGATCCCATTAATTAATTTTAATAGTGATCTTTACTCTCTACTCCCAGTCATATTTTGTTGTTTTTGGCAATATACTAGGACATTTTCCATTTCCTTAAGGAGTTTCTGAAAATGATAATGATAAATGTAATTTGAATTCATTTTATACTCATACTCCTTACTATTTATGTGCCCATGGAAATAGTCCATGTATCTATAAGTGGATCTCATATGGGAAGGCATGAAGATATTTATTAAATCTAAGTAGTTTTACATTCTCCAACATGATTGGGAAGCACGGATTTATAAGAATAATCAGTCCTAATGATCACTGATAGTCAAATCTTCAAGGAGGGGTAGGGGTAATTTCCTATCCCTATATATTTAATGTGCCAAAACTCCTTAAAGTGTTATTTGGTCTCCTTCTATGCACAATTGCTATAATCCTCTACTTTTAAGTCAAAACTTCTTGCCTTGTCACTACTACACTTTATTATTACACAACTTTTTATAAATTGCACATTAAATTACAAAGTACAACCAGAAAACCATTTACCTAAGGATGTTTTTCTGGTTCCTACAAGTTCTCAGTAATTTCTTATGAAATTTTCTTGTTTGCTATTCTTTCCATGGGAAGAGTAGATAGGTTCTGTATGTCTGGGCTATCTTTCCCACCATAATGTGAAAACAAGTAAAAGGTATTCACAATTCCATATGGAAACATCAACAAACAATACAGAAAAGACCAATAAACCGTTCTCCATCAGGGGGATGGCCCCATAAATCACAGTACATTCACATGAAGGCATGTCGTTCAACCAGAGAAATCATGTTTTCAAAGAATTATTTATGTGTAGACAAAAGGCCAAAAGAAAATATTCTATCGACAGTAGTCATCTCTGAGTAACTGGGTTACAGGTTATTTTCCTTTATTTATTTTTCCTTCCTCTCTATTTTTTTGGCATTTCCCCAAAATGGTTTTTGCAATTAATATGTAGCAGAAAAAATAAGTCAGAAAAAAAATAAGTATAATTTTTACAATTCACCAAGCGAAAAAAAATTTAAAAGAGACGGTGTGAAGACATATTTGTGCAATAGAGAAAGCCTCCAAAACAGAGATGATTCACAAGTCCTAGAACTTTCGGTGGGCAAACATCTGGACAGCAGATTACTTTGTTCTCGTTCAGATTGTTTTGCGGTGGGGCTCACAGGACTTCACACTTCCCACTGTCTTTTTTTTTTCATTCACATATGAATCACCTACATTGTTACTTCAGTGAGTTACATGAAAAGTTCTATATTTTTAAAGTCTGTGTGTGGGGGTGGTATTTTTCTGCTAACCTTTTTATATCGGAGGCATTTCAGTTTGGAAGATCAAAGGAATTAAGGAGGAAATGATTCTATGGATTTTTCAGTACAAGGAAACCGTATCAAATTGAGGTTGAATATAAATGCAACCTGGAATAAGACTATTTCATTCACAAATGGAAGGGCAAATATGAAATTGTGAGAGAAAGAGCAGAGTGATAAGTAGTGACATGGACTAATATAGAGAGTTCAGACATGGTTTTAAATTCAGAACGTTAAATTGAGACCAATGATAATAAGCTAGGAATGTCTTTGGAGTGTTGAGCTCCTTATAAGGATCTACTAGGTAAAATGGTGCAGTTACTTTGGAAAACAGTTTGTAGGCTTTTCAAAAAGTTACACATAGAATTACCTCATGACCCAGCAATCCCACTCATAGGTATATACGCAAGAGAAGGGAAAACATACATCTACACAGAAACTTGTAACAGCCAAAAAGTGGAAATAAGCTTAATGTCCACTGGTTGACGAATGGATGAATAGAATGTGGTATAGCCATACAATGGAATATTATTTGACAATAAAAAAGAATGAAGTGCTGGCCCGTACTGTAACTTGGGGGACCCCTGGAAACATTACGTAAGTGCAAGAAGCCAGGCACAAAAGGCCACATACTGTATAATTCCATGGACAGGAGAAATTCAAAAGAGGCCAATCTATAGAAACAGAGAGTAAATTAGTGGTTGTCAGGGGCTGGAAGGGGGAAGGAGTGACTATGAATGGGTAAGGAATTTCTTTTGGGGTTAATGAAAATGTTTGAGATGAGTGTTGATAAGTGTACAACTCTGTAAATATACTAAAAACCACCGAATTGTGCATTTTTAAAAGGTAAATTTTATGGTGTATTTTAAAAATGGTTTTAAACTCTATAATTGGCCTTCTTAGTTCCTCCAAATGAAAAGCAGAGAGAATACAATTTTTAAAATTTTCACAGAATTTTCAAGTTCTAGACTAAAAAATTCAGACTTTTGTGAATATATTTCGATAGAAACATAGAAATGAAAAAATTTCTTGGTCTTCTCTAGTAAACTCTGATGGCTTTTAAGTGAGCCCCATTTAACTTTCCAACCCAGAGAACCACTAGATCTAGCCTCTAAACTGCTCATGGGGCACGAACACAGTGCCAGTTTTCTCATTTGTAAAAAGGTGGTAATGGTGCTGGCTCTGTGTAGGGATTTAATCCAAAAGAACAAATATGTATGAATCGCTTACTGGGCTCACAGGACTGTAGTAGGCATTGTGGCAAACACAATGATGAGCAAAAGGCGATCTCTGCCCTCAAGAAACATTTAATCTCATAGAGGGTAAGAAATAGATCTTAGGATACAATAATGATGACATAATAGTAATTCAAAAAAATTTATGGGCTCAGATGAAAACACCTTGTGTACCAACAGAATGATAAATAGGTTTGGATGATGGATACCATTTAACACTGGAAATGAAAGAACTATGAGAATCCACGTGACATCTGATAAGCAAAAATGTGAGCCCTCCCCAAATAATCAAGTTTTAAAAAAAGACATACAGTATAAAACCATTTATAAAAAGCTTAAAATATATTAAATACTATGTTATTAATATTATAGGATCCCTTAATGTTTTATATGTACATAAAATTATATTTATATATAATGTATAAATGTATTTATGTAATATATAATTATATGAGGCTCTCCACGGGAATCATAAATGCCAAGTCAGTGGTTTTTCTAGCACTCAGAGTTTTCTGCACCATAAATGATGGTCAAATCAGTGATTGTTAGATTATTTCTTATGACATTATATATCTTAAGCATTGCATGATAATTTTAAAATATTAGATTAGAGGAAAAAGTCAGAGGTCGGTTTCTACTGGGTGTGTCTAGGGGGATAAGGGAAGACTTCTAGAAGGAGGTGCCCAAGCTGGACCTGAAAGGATCCATGATTTCCACAGGCCAAGAGAAAGGGAAGGCACTGTGGGTGAAGGGAATAGTACAAGCAAATTAAAATCCCAAGGTTTTAGGGTTATAAAGCCACACGAAGCATTTCAGCTCTCAGGTTCTTTTAGACTTTTGAACTGCAGAGCACAAAGGACAAGGGAATTTTTTATGAATCGTGGTGCCGAAAAGCCTGATACATTAAAAACCAAACAGAACCAGAATTTCAAACCGTGTTTGGAGACTTGCAAACTTGTTCTTTCTTTTTAACAGTGAGAACAAATTGGGATCCCCAGAATATATCACTTGGGAGATGGTGGGAGAATAATTTTATCCACAAGTATTAAGTTGTTGCCCGAGGACAGCTGAGTAAACAGTTTGCTGAAGCCTGTTTGAGGACTGCCAGCTAGTTACACCCATAATTTCATCTCTATTAACAAAAACAACTCATACTGTCGCACTGCCCTGCTTTGGCTACCCTGGGGTTCTCGGTATTTGAATTATGGAGTGTCACTTGAGTAACATTCTATAGCAGTGGGGGCTGTGTTTTGATGTCCTTTCGTTACCCACCCCCACTCTGCTGATTTATGGCATACCACGCAGAGACTTAAATCAAAACTAGAAAATACGTGTGAAATAATGCAAAACAGAGTCGCAGGGCTGGCAATTCCGTAATTACACCTAAAGGGAAAATAATTATGTAATACCGTATGGCAAGAGTAAGTCTCAGAATAACAAATGCCCATACTGTAAATGCAGAATTCTGGGAAGAACACGCAGGGGCTTTGAAGAGAAGCCGACGGAAAGGTTGCCTCTTAATAGGGCCCAGAGACATCTTTGTGAATGATGCTTGACCTCTGATAATACTGTTTGTTGTCTAGAAACTGAAGACCTGAATGAATGAGGTGACATGGCCCTAACAAAAGGAATGCCAAAAAATGGGACAAAACTCGAGTTATTTATTACTGGAACTCACTCTCAACTACTACCTGTAGTAGCCACGGGTTTTACTTAATGTTTGAAATTCTCAAAGTGGGAAAGCTACTCATTGATAAAAATCAGAAAACTCTCTGCATCTTGACAGCAACTATGAAATGGAAACCAAGTAAAGGTTTAAAAAACCACCATCAACACAAACCCCATAGTACTGGAGAGCTTTCAGTTAAAAAAAAGAATGATGAAAGAATTCCTCAGGAGTCAAGAATATGAAACTCTCCCTTCGAAGTCTATCAGTTAATGAACAACCTCTGAGTAGAGGGAAATATGAGAGAAATGACCCGGGCAATACTCCAGCCTAAATCTTCATGTTGGAAAACAACTCTTCATCCACCTCTGTATTGTAAAGTACTGGCATGGGAACAGAAATAAAAGATGCTAGGAAAATATTAGGAGAGTAAGGCTTTTACAGGCTGACTTCCTCATTAAAAATTAGCTTTGAATTTAAATGTTCCCTAAGTTCCTCCAACCATTCACCTGGGCAGAGCCATACTAAGTGAGCTCAGGGGACCGGGGTGTCAATTAAAACCATTCCAAATAGGAAAATCAGGGAAAGATATGGCTTTAAGACAGGACTTGGCCCTTGGGCCATATCCGGCCAGCTGTGTGGTTTTGTAAATAAAGTTTTATTGGAACACAGCCATGCCCATTCATTCATGTATTGTGTATGGCTGCTTTTGAGGTATAATGGTAGTCTTGGGTAGGTACAAGCATCACATGGCCCACAAAGCAAAAATACTATCTGGCCCTGTTCAGAAACAACTTGCCCACTTTTGCTTTAGTTTACCAGTTATCTGGAATAGCTTTCATGGTTAAAAACTTTTTAGAGTAATAATTTATAAGAATAGCTATCCAACTGGGCATAACCATTAAGAGTTTACGCTTAAGCTTTAGAGTAAAAAGATACTTCTCTGTGTCTTTTTTTTCTTCCCTAATTAAGAGTAAATCTATATTATGTATTCAATTGAGCTATAACATTTGAAATGAGGTCCTAACTTTTTTTTTTTTTTTTTTTGCTCTGCACAAAAGAATGACAGTAGAGGTAGCTCAAATTCTGCACAAATAGTCTTAAGATGATTCCTTTTTGGAAACCAAGATTTAAGAGATTATTAATAAAGAAATTAAAAAGGAAATGCTGGAATAAAGGATTAAAGGAGGAATGTATATGCTTGGAAATAATAGTAACAATTTCTAAATCTCCTTAACAACTTGCCTTATAGTAATTCATTTAATTTATATTTTAACTTATTTATATTTATATTCATTTAATTTATTCATTTAATTCATTTAATTTATATTTAATAATTCATTTAATCCTTACAATAGCCCAGACATTAGGTATTATTCAGTTGATTTTATAATGGTGACATTGAGATCAATGAGGTTAAGAGAGCTGCCTATAATCACTTCTCTAGCAAAATAGTAGACCAGAACCAGATCACCAGGGTCACCTTCAAAGCTAAATGCTTCCATTCTCCACTGTGCCCTGCAATGCAGGGAAGCACAGAAGGAGGACTTGCTTAGGAAAACCAAGTTCTCTTATCTTAAAGCTAAGTCTTTTAGTTTCTTCAGCTATCAGTTCATTTATCAAACAATGAGTGATATGTTCTACAAAAGCAATATTACTATGAAACCGATACTTGGACATTTTACTATATTTAGTATGAAAACATCTTTAAAAAAGGATTTACCTTCCTGTGTTTCCTCTGTTCATAACAATTCTTGCTTCTTTCTTTTCAAGCATTTGGCAAGGAGAATTGGTAGTTTTCTGTATTGGGTAAGTTCTGTACCTACCCCCACCTCTCCTCACCTTCTGCTGCCCCCAGAGGTCAAGGTTCAGATAATCCTGAACTCACAGCCTCTTTTGTTGGGTTTGGCTTCATACTTCCCTGGGAACTCATAGATGTCCTGCTCCCCACTTTCATTTTAATTTTATTAATTAATTTATTTTAAAATATTTTTAAATTTATTTTTAATTTTTATTTTATTTTAAAATATTTATTTATTTGACAGAGAGAGACACAGCAAGAGAGGGAACACACGCAGGCAGAGTGGGAGAAGGAGAAGCAGGCTTCCTGCTGACCTGGGAGACTGATGCGGGGCTCAATCCCAGGACCCTGGATCATGACCTGAACAGAAGGCAGATGCTTAACCGTCTGGGTCACCCAGGTGCCCCCATTTTTATTTTGCCCCAAGATGTTGGTTCCTTTAGTATACCCAGGTCACCCTGCTGCCCCCATTGCTCTTTTGCCCCAGCATCCAACACTTTCTGTGTGTTAACCTGAGCATTTTCTTTCTTCCCTTCATAGATTTATTTAACTGAGAGAGAGAGGGAGAGAGGAAGATAGAGGGCATGTGTGTTCATGCACAAAAGGGGGAGGGGGCAGAAGGAAAGGGAGAGAATCTTAAGCAGACTCTCTGTCTAGCCCAGCGTGGAGCTCAACCTGAGGCTCAATCCCTTGACCCTGAGATCATGACCTGAGCTGAAATCAAGAGTTGGACATTTAACTGACTAAGCCACCCAGGCACCCCAACCTGAACATTTTCTAAACCTGAGCCCACAGTTTCCAGTGTCTGTCAGTCTAAAGTGGAATCTCGCTAAAAAAGAGACTCCACCAAATTCAGGGAACTCTACCAGTGTCTTCTGTCTGAGGAAGCAGATTTTGTAAGTGAAACTACCCCATGTTCCTTAAAGCCTAGGCTGGGCCACCAAGGTAGGTGGCTGCCCAAGAAAGTGGGTGGGTTTCAGAATGAAAACTGCCCTTCACTGTCTACCTTTTAACCAGGCCAGAATGAAAATGGTGACTTGCCCCTCATGAAAACTTTACTGCCAGGAGAAAATAGAGACTCACACATGAACCATGCAAAGGAGGGATGGGATGTTCTCTGACTCCATGGAGAACAGTCACTCAACCTTCTTTTCAATGACCAAAGAAAAAAGTTATGAGCAAAGAGAATGTCTTCTCCTGAGAGACTGGACACCACCCATCCACCCACCCACCCACAGGGAACTGTAAATTAGATATTACCGGCACAGTAAATTGGCAGCCAATGCTTTAAACATTATGAAGTGCCAGGTCTGGGCCTCAATACAGATACTTTTTTGTTTTAGGCACTTCCCATTTAAAAATACACTTGGAAGTTTCTGGAAGGGGTATGGCTTTAGATGAAATGCCCACATAGAGAGAGAATGAGATGAGAAGGAATGTCCTGCTTCTAACACATGCTAGGAGCCTGATAAGAATCATTTCATGTATTTACACAACACCTCCCGGAGGTAGGTGTCATTATCTTCCTATTAAAGATTAAGAGGGGCCCTAACTTGCCCAGGTTCACTTGTGAGTAGAATCCCCCTATTCTAAGATGGCTTCCTTGACAAAACCACATTAACCGACTGAATATTTCCCTTGAAAAAATCCTGGGAGTTGTGACCATGGAATTTCAAGCCTTGTCTTTCTCCCCTAAAGGAAAACTCATGTTTTTTGTTTCTGTTTACAGAACCCCCGGAGCCTTAGAAATCAGTTCATCCAAATCCTGTCACAGAGCAAAGGAGGAAATAGAGGTGTGGAGGTGTAGGATGATTTACTCTAAGACAGAAACTCATTAGTAAGAAAGCTCTTCTTTTTGGCCCTGCTACTATTTCATATTTCTTTTAATGTAAGAGAGAACGCCCCAGCTAGTGGGAGAAAGAAAAATGTACCGTTGATGCTGTGACTCAAAATTTAAGTCCCCCCCATATTCTGTTCACAAAATCATGAGCAGATTATCAGCTCATCATATCATCATCGGTGTGACTGTCTTTACCATAACTAGGTTTTTCTCCTCATTCTTCTGAGTTATTTTTCTGGTTATGAAAACCAAAATAGTAAGTCAACTAATGAATGAAAAAAAAAAAAGGATGATGACAAAAGGTCTGAAACATACCCCTCACATCCAACCAAAAGTGTTCCATTCTTTTCCTTCTTGTCCTTTATTCAGAAGGTTGGCTAATGAAAAAGATGTCTTGGCAGGACTATAAGAGAATGTGCGAATGCTCTGGGTTTTGTTGTGTTTCTCTTTCCCTACTCCCAACTTTGGTGCTGCGACTAAGTTTACTAGAAACTAAAAGCAGATGCTCTCGTACACCAGACAAAGGGCTTCTACAGAAGCCTAAGAAAGCTTGGAAACAGCTTGTGGTGGCCACAGTTCCGTTTGAGGCAGGACAATAGACCTGGGTGGCTGAAACTCTATTGTATGCAATTCTCTAGTCTCTCTCCTTCTTTCCAGTGGCTCGCCTTCCTCACAGCTCACTTTTCACAGCTCACCTCCTAGAGAGAATTTTCTACCAGAGGTAAGAATGCAGCTGTGGGGAGAAGTTGCTGTGGAGGCCTTGCCCCAGTTTGATAGTGGGTTCCACATCTGTCACCGGCCAGCAGTAACTCACTCTGGGCATGCTTATGTAGAACTTTGGGGCCTACTGTCAATAACTGGCTCATTTCTTCATTGGCAATAGCCCCCCTTACCCCCCCTTTTGTTGTGATGGAAATGCCTGACTTAAAGCTGGAAGAATGCTCCTAAAATCCTATTTACTTTCTAACTCCGATCCCAGTTTTCAGCTTCCTGGATTATCCTATTGAGCCAAATAATGAACCTCTTAATTTTGGCCATGGTGATATCCAATTGACTGTATGGAATCTAAGGAATTGTGTTTCAGTCAGATATCCAAGGAGCTTTCCCCAGTCCTCCTTGATAAGAAGTTAACTTTGAAACCTAACTGCACCCACTTTAGGGTACAGTTAATTACTCCATAGCTGCAACAGGACATATGCTTTGAGGCTCTAGGACATGTCCTTTACATGTATGGGAGGTTCATAAGTGAGCAAGGCACCCACTGAATGAGGTTATAGCTACAGGCCTGGTCAAAACAGAATTTATCTGTTTGCGTTTCAGTAAAGAAAAAGAAATGAAGGAGATAAATGTCATTTTTAAGCTATCTCCCTAACTCTTTGCTAGAGTTAATGGTTAATGGTTCATCATTGAGACCAAAGAGATCAGTTTTCTCTAGAGTATCAGAAGACTGGTAGCTCACAGCGCATTTATAGGACAGAGACTGAATGGTCTAGAAGAATAAGAAAGGTCCTGCTTTGCTCATGAGGCAGCCTGAGAAGGAGAAGGGGTGAGACAGACTGAAAGCTACCCACAGCGAATGCTGCTTACCTCAGATCCTATCAACTGGTTGAAACCATCTCCTTGTGGGAAGATGACCAACATGGTCAACTCATTTGGGTGGGAGGAATTCTCTACATGGCGTCATAAATGGCGGGCTTAGATTGGAGCTCATGATCAAATTTCAGGGTCTGTAGGACTCTCTTGATACTCGTTCAGAAATGAATACTTAAAACCTTAACTTATTCATAGAAGAACTAGAGCTAGAAGAGACTTTATGCAGGAATCCCTCTTCCCCAAATACATACGTAGTATCCTCAGAAGGCTGCCTTTTTAACCTCTGATCCAGAAAGGAAAAGCTCACTGACTACAGAGCAACTTATTCCACCCTTTTGTAAGATCTGTCTTTCTGGAACTCTAACTCATTTACCACACTGCAGAGTTTCAAATGTATGAGGATAATAATTATATTTTTTATTAGATATTTGGATTCCTTCACTCTTTCTTTGTGCAACAAGGTTTTCAGATTCTTTACCAAGTTTGGTTATGTTAAAGTTCTCCCAAGGACTTTACCTCATTTCTACATTCATGAGAAGACTAAAGCGTGGGATATGAGTGCCTCTACTTGCCACCAGTCAGTTCCTTGAATCTTCTCCATCTCCACACCCTCTTACTTCTCTCAAGAGTCTTTCTCTTTATTAACCTTTCCTCTTTCACTTCTGAGGAAAGGGAGGAAGTGTCCCTCCCCTCTACATGGGCACTTCATGCTCTCAACACACTGTAGAACCTCCCCCTCAGGCTTTTCCTCTCCCATCCCCTCCATTTCATGACATGTGAAACTCAGACTCAGTTCTGCATTTTTACCAAGTAAGTCCAATGTGTGCAAAATCCCATGATTTTATAAATGATAGTATTGTTTTCTATCCTTATGGGGATCTTTTTCAATTAAGCAACTTTCAAATATATTAAGGATATTTGGATGGTTTTTATAAGGGAGGTTTCATCAAATTTAAAATTTTTTTTACAATAAAATTAAACTTTAATGTATTGTAGGCCACCTTACAGGATACAAAATCCCTTACACAGCAATTAAATTTTAGATGGGTCATGAGAGGCCTAATCTTTAAGGAACTGCTTTAAGTTGAAGAGATTTTAGGCAAAATGAGCTACTTCTGTCCCCTTAGCTGGGAGCTTTGAAGCAGAGGCTGGATAGATACAGATGCTTTGCAACTTCATAATTTTGCAAGTGACTTTCTTTTACATGGAAAAAGCCAAAGAAATAAAATTGAGGGCAGTAGAAAGGGTGTTTGCCAATTCACAGTATGTCTCTCGTCCCCACCCCCTCAGGTTAAAGGTTAAAATTCTCATCAGTCTATGCCATGTCTGTCCTGATTCATCTTGGAAACTCTGAGTCTTTAGGGCCATGCTGGGCTGAATGGTTATTTCGCAACATCTATAATCTGAATCATTGCCAAGCAAAATGAACCCAGGTATATTAAGATATTTACTAATAGGACGATTCCTGAAAGGACAGAACAAAGCTCAAACAAAGAAAACAATGTGTTGTGAATACAGCAACTAGAGAGCCTCCTGAGCCATCTTAGAATTTCCATTCATCTCTCTCCCCTACTTCCTCTTTCCCTCCTATCCTTCCTCCCTCCCTCCCTCTCATGCTTTCTGACTTGTCAATGACATACTGCCTATAGCCAAGTCTGGTACACATAGTCACAGTTTTAAAAAATCTATTCATACATAGGGGCGAGTAGGGGGTGGGCAGTGAGGGTTTTTTAAATGGGCTAAGTTATTTGGGTACATAAATCCTGAATGAAGGCGTTTTAATTTTTCAAAATTAAGTCATGACGTGAAGACAAAACATAGGGTCCTGAGTGATTCTCCTTCTAGAACTTTTCTCCTAGCATGCAGTTTATTTATTTTTTTATTTTTTTTAAAGATTTTATTTATTTATTTGTTAGAGAGAGAGCACGAGCACAGGCAGACAGAGTGGTAGGCAGAGGCAGAAGCAGGCTCCCTGATGAGCAAGGAGCCCGATGTGGGACTCGATCCCAGGATGCTGGGATCATGACCTGAGCCGAAGGCAGCTGCTTAACCAACTGAGCCACCCAGGCGTCCCCTAGCATGCAGTTTAAAACCAAATGTGTATTACTCTTTGTTAAAACAAACACACAAACAAAAGAAGCAGAACAGGTCATTAGTATAGAAATACTATTCAGGCTCTGGGTTTGAACAAGTACACAAATAACTTGTACTTCATACTTTATTGAGGTTCAAAGCATAATATCACCCTGACCCCAAGAGTTATCAAATGAAACCCTGCTAAGGAGGCAAGGTGGTCCCTATATTTTACACTGAAGATTAACAGGCAAGAGGACCCAAAAATCTAGATTTACCGAGTCTTGCTGATCTAGAGCTTGAGGGAGGATCTTCCTCATCATTCTGCATAAGGCTTAGTTTTCCATAAAAACTGTCCTAAGGTCTCCATCTCAACCAACAGCCAGACTCTGATGGACATTCTTCATCCTAGTGGCTGAAACTTGATATTTCCACTCCTGGATCCTTAAATGTTTGCTGTACACTGATTCAGCTTCTCCTGCGTTTTCTAGAAGAAGCTAGATGCAATGAAACAGGGTTTAAGAGCCCGGTTTAAATCCTTTACAGAGAACCAAGCAGGAAATTTAGCAAAAATTTTGAGGCATAAAGCATCACATTTTCTTCTTTTCATAGACTGTGTTTTATTTCTCATTTATTTAGCCAAATGATTTTTAAGTAACCTTAAAAAGATGGTGTACAACATAAAGAAAATAAGTCTAGTAGCTAAACCAATAAATAATATTTAATGAGATCTTACTTTGCACCAGACATAGGCTAAGGAACATACAAATATTATCTCATGAATTTTTTTTATTTGGTGTGCATTAAGAGTTACCGTTTATACTCAGGAAAACTGTAGCTCCAAGTCTAAGTAACTTGTCCAAGGTGTTAAACTCACATTAGTCTGACTTCAAAGCCCTTGCTTTTGCCCGCTATACCACCCAAAGAAAACTTCTGAGATTAGAGTCAGTGATGATTTGTGGTTAATTCCCAAACTGGCCTGAACATAAGCATTAGCTTCAGCCATCTGCCACCACTGGGTAGACATAGGGGGCCTGAAGCAGGATGGGGCCATACTTGGAAACACGCGCTACACCTTACTCCATTTACTCTCTGAGGAAATGGGTGTGCACCCATCATAAATACTGCTGGGTTTGAGATCTGGTGCAATGTATGAGAAACAGGTTTTCTGTTGTAAATACCAAAAGGCAAGGAAGAGATTCCTTCTTTTCAGCCATTCATGTCTTAACCAACATTTTCCTCTCTTTTTACTGCCAGGGCTGACTCTCTCTTTCAGTTGTTCTTTCTTTTCTTTCCTTTTCTTCTCTTCTCTTCTCCTTCCTCCCTCCCTTCCTTCTTTCCTTCCTTCCCTCTTTCTTTCTTTCTTTCTTTCTTTCTTTCTTTCTCGTCTACTTCTGTCATGGCTCTATGGGAAAGATACTGATAGATGTATACACAAAGATACAGGTGAGGCAAATGCAATTTCGTGGCATTTGTTTTCCTAGAGAGGAATGCCAAAGGAATAACAGCTAAATATCAAATTACACACCTAAGATGCATCTTGAGTTTCTTTGAATGAAATGTTGACAAAGAATCTTGGATAAATATTTTCTCATTTTAAAGTGCTAGGTTTGTACAATAGTAAAACAGCTGATGATGTAGAGTCCTATGTCACTGACTTTTAAGAAAAAATTCAGATTGTGTTCAAGAAAATTAGACCACACTGCGGGTGATATAAATATGCCCACTATTATCTCTGCTCTTTCTGGGTCCCATCATGACACAAGTGACAACTACAGGTGAAATATTCAAAGGCTAATTTATATTAAAGTCCGCTTTGGGATCCTATCCGATACTTAATAATTCAAAACAACAAAAACATCATTCAAGTAAACACCAGGGAAATATTCAGCTCGTCCTTGTCACCATTTTGATGACCAACATTTTAGATTCTATTTCATGGCTGTATGGGCAGAGAAGCTGACTATAAATGCAAAATTGTGTTTGGTCAGATAAGACACTGAGGTGACTAAAGATGA
This sequence comes from Taxidea taxus jeffersonii, assembly GCA_003697995.1. Classification (NCBI taxonomy): domain Eukaryota; kingdom Metazoa; phylum Chordata; class Mammalia; order Carnivora; family Mustelidae; genus Taxidea; species Taxidea taxus. Next base: position 106,443 of record ML106239.1, on the reverse strand, counting down.
TTTATGTGACTCAACATAATGTAAGTGGCCCTTCCAAATCTCATTATCCTCAGAAATAGATTCTCCACAACCAGAGAAAGAGAAATTACCATCAACATTTGTATTTAGACACTAAGGAAAAGATGGAAAGAATTCTCACTTCTTAAAATATGTGAAAGTTAAAAAAAAATCTAATAGTTAATCTATGAAGAAGGATTGCATTTCTCACAGGAAGATAGCAGCTTTATAAATCAGTAATATTTGCAAAGAGTTTTGAAAAGTGGAAAAGCATACTATAAAAATAGAAATCAAATAAATTATAGCTCAGACTTTCTTTTAACCCACCGGAATCAAATAGTCTAAGACCATCCAACAGGAATATTTGTGCTAAGCAAATATTTGTACATATAAACCCTCTCGTTTTAGTTTTGATCTTTCTCTTAAACATCATGAATTTTACAGCTTGGCAAAGTGTTATGTTTGCCATCCAAAACCCAGATGGCTAAAGGTGGAATGAAAGTGTAAACGTCTAGGTCAGTCTTCTTAAAAGAAAATCAGGGCCTTCCCTGAATTTCAGCTCTGGCTTGTGTGTAACACTGTGTAATTTTTATAATGTTAACATTGTATCATTTATTGTTTGGTGGAAATTTTTAAAAATAATAAGTGATGTAAGAAAATGATAGAGAACTTAGGGATTACTTCAGGTCAATAGAAAAATGATTTTTATATCTGATTGAGTGATCATTGAAGGACACCTCTCCAGCGCCATGAAATGTATTTCTATACTACCCTCACCAAGTAAAATAATCCCACACTTCTGATTATGCATAATAATAGTATTTATTATTATGAATAATAATCTCTTGAATAATAATTTTTTAAAAGATCAAGAAACCTTTCTAATGGAAATATGTCTGTGATCAATCATTAAAACCCAGAATCCCAGAATAAGAGCAGGATGATTTATAGGAATATTGAGAATCTACTGAAAATATATTCTAAGGTGGTCAGGTCTATGCTACAAAGGGTCTAGGCACAGGAAAATTGCCCTCCAGCCGGAGCAGCTTTTAAAGGCTAAAGTGTGGTAGGATAATGGGGGCTTTGGGGTAGAGGATGTTTAATTACTTGGAGAATTTCACAATTTCTTGACACTATTAAAGCAACAAGCTCAGGATTTTCATATTCCTGGAAACAAATTTTCTCCCCAATCCCAAGCTCCTCAGAAATAGTGTCCTATCCTGAAAAGCAAATTATAGAAAAAAAAAAGAATTATAGAAAGAAAAGCATTGAAATAGCACTTATAGCCCCACTAAAAAGAGATTGATATGTTTATACAATGCACACACACCTCAGAACTTGAGTACCTGTTAATAAGCACTAAGGATGCAGAAGTCTAAGTGAGGAATTTTCATGGTAGTGAGAGCAAACATGTTTTTATATTAAAGAGCAGAACAGATCATCAGAAAAGGCTCACAGGAAAGGCTCACAGGACAAACAGAACTTCTTCTGATCTGATCAGCCTTGAGAAGCTCTGAGGGGGATGAACACATGAGTCCTCCTTTAAGCAAGATTAGGTCCTTTCTGTTATGATTTCTCCCTTCTTTTTAAGCTCCTGACAATCTCTATTGTCCCTGGGTAAAAAGTCAGGGAAGGTAAGAAACAAACCTCACATTTAAGTTGAATGCTTTCATAAAGAAAACCCTCTGGGACTGTGTATTTACACTAATTCATGATTAAAATCAAGAATCTCTAACAGATTTACTGTGTCTCTCAGCTCTCAAGCACAATGAAACACTAAGGATGTATAAGAAAATAAATGGATGAGGGAGCGCCTGGGTGGCTCAGTGGATTAAGCTGCTGCCTTCGGCTTAGGTCATGATCTCAGGGTCCTGGGATTGAGCCCCGCATTGGGCTCTCTGCTGAGCAGGGAGCCTGCTTCCCCCTCTCTCTGCCTGCCTCTCTGCCTACTTGTGATCTCTCTCTCTGTCAAATAAATAAATAAAATCTTAAAAAAGAAAATAAATGGATGAAAAGAAATGTAATGTCTCTCCGCCTCTTACCGTCCTAGAGTGACCTCTACTTGTACTGAGAGTCCCACCAAGAAAAAAAAAAAAAAGAAGCCAAGACTTTAGCATATATAACTATTTTGCTGAGGGAAAGAAAAATATACTTAGATTTATCAGGTTTTTTGGTATTTGCTCTTGTGTCATATAAGAAGGAGGGTCCAAGGCACAAGAGGTTTCTGAGTTCCAGGTGCATACTAATAGGGAAATCCAAACAATTATAGGACATTCATTAAAATTATATCAAAGCATCATTTTGCCTTAAGTTCCTCAGCATGACTTGTGTTTCAGCATGAGACATGCATTTTAATTGTGAGTGTTTAATTTCAAATCCTTGTCAACACCAATAAGAACAACAGAAGGTGCTTAATAAATATTTGCCTGAAAATTCAAACCACCAAACACAACATATTAAAAATTCTTTTAAAATCAAAAGTAACTTAATCTATGGGAGGTGAACATTTGAGCCTATCATTTTGACACCTCAATCTGTAAAGTTCTTTTCATACAAAATTTGTTTTTGTTGACTAATTTTTTATCTTGGGGTTTTCTGTCAAATGTGAGCTATTTCAGTTAACTGACCCAAACTGACAATCAAAATAATAGTTTACGTCAAATGTGGTAACCACAGTTAAAACACAAATATGGGTTGCATCACTGCAGAGCTGCACGGATATTTGGGGAAACCTATAAAGCTTTAATTAAATGACTTGGCGGGCAAGTTTACCTTTCTCCTCACTGCAAACTCTCTTCCTCAAGAAGTTTGAGAATGAAGTCAGTTTCATCCTCAACTAGTTACGTGACAGTTTAGATTCACACTATTTTATCTTGATGTCACAAATTCATTTCTAAACATTATTCTGCTTCCAAAAATGACCAGAATCATTTTATTACATATTACATTTTATTACAAAAAATGATTTGAATATTTAAGGAGATTATTTTCTTGAATTATCAATTTTATGCCCCCCATGCAAATATTTCCATAAGACAAATGATAAACACCCATCCCCCCATCCCCCACATGTTTGAAGTGACTATACAGATAGGAAAAAAACAAAACAAAACTGGAGTCTCTTCTAGTCATACAAAATAATAACTATATGAATTTCTCCAGCTGAAAAAGGCCCTACCCTATTTGTATTTGTGATACTGGTATAGCACTGCGAGAGAGAAATCTTTAATTAAGGCTTGAGTCTAAATTTAATTAGATAAATGTATTGTGTGGAGATTTATACCATGGCTCTGCTCACCAACTAACGAGGTACCCACTCAGAAAACATTCTGCCGAGACCTCTTTGAGGAATGGAGACATGCCCGCTGACTCACCATTTGCCTTGAGCAGAGACCCATGAATCTGAGAACAAAAGGGACCTTAAAGATCTTGTCTGACACCCACAATTTTATAGAAGAGGAAACTGAAGTTCAGAGCAGTTACTAACCTGCCCCAGGGCCCACCGCTGGTTAGCAGCAAATGTGATCTTCCCAGCTCTAAGGAACACATTTCCACACCTCAGTAAACAGCTATATGTAAACTATATATTTCTTTCTCTCTTAATTTGTCTTTCGTCTTGAACTTGAAAACACTGGGCTTATGCCAATTTATTTAGAATTTTTGGACACTAGAATCCACTTCCTTTGCCTCTCTTTCTAACCCAATCTTGCAATGTACCACAGTTACCCTGAACAAAATTCACTTGGGCTTAATGTGTGGGAAGCAGGAAGGAGTATATGTTGACAGAGTCCTCGAGGGTCTTCCTGTGAGGTGAGTACCCTCTACATACTACCCTCGGTACAAGTAGAAGAATATACATCCGTACCACTTGGAAATATTATGGATGATTAATTAGTTAGCATTTGTAAAGTGCTTTGAAAATGAAAAGTGCTATTATTACACCTAATTAAATTCTCTTGTATATGTTCAGCAACAGTTTCATTTGGTATTTGTTTCTGTGCCAAAAAATAGAGCTGTGTAAGCTCCAGAGGCATTAATATGAGAGGTAGCTGCAGGGAGGTTTTGCTGGTTCTTCTTTTTAAGAAAAAATTATTTAGCACTTCTTGACACTAGACCCAGATCTGCCCTAAATGGGCATATATTCATAAGTCAATGCTATATTTTAGAGTGAAATGCTTTTTAATAAATAGCTTTGTTGTGTGTGGCCAAAACAGTATACCAGCAAAGTAAATGCTGATTCACAAAGAGACAGCCACAAATGATAATATATGCCTAAGTTATGGCAAGACTGCCCATCAGATGAATGCAAACATGCAGAGACAGCATTGGTTGAAGCAAAAACTCTGGCGGGTCTGAATCATTCCCTCGGATCTTCAAGGTGGTATCATCAGTAGGACCTTGTAAACATCTTTCCCCACTGGTTAGGCTACTGTCTTAACCTGCCGTGATGCATCAGGAGTATGGAATAATTTGGTTGGTCTGGTTTTGCTGCCACATGTAGATACCCAATGGAGTCTCCAGGGAGAGGAGAGAGAGGTGTGTGTGGAAACTCAATCCGATTTAGAAATCAACTCTCCTGTAGGTAATGTTGTGTTCTAATAAAGACCTGGAAATACAGACTCAGGGTGTAATTAACAGAGTTGGGAAATCAACAAGCCAGAAAACTGTTGATAGAGAAGTATTTCTATTGTTCAAAACATGTTTGGTGCATTAGGAAAACAAAACCAAATTCTTTCTCTTGGCATCGACCTTGACAAGCACATCAGCTAATGAAGGGGGCATCAGGGTTGACGTCATAGCATCACCAGCAGCCCGAGACCTATTTGTATGTGGTTAGAAGCTAAGTTCTAGTTTACTGCTGATGTCATTAGTCAGACTTGCACTAGTGAGGTGGGCTGGCAAGCTTTCCATTTCTTCCACATAATAAACAACCATGGCATACCACAGACAAACATAAACCTGAGCGTGTCATGCGTTCTGAAAAGATGCGTGGTCTATACACGCCGAATTGGTCTCATCGCCAGAGCTGCAGAGGCTGGAGTGATGACACATGACCCTGCTCTTTTCCGTCCTCTCTACAAAGGCAAGTGACCCTCCATCCTGGCCTGAGCACAAATGAATGGAAATGGTTTTACAGCAAACTTCTTAGCTAGAAATGCTGGCAGCCAACTCTCCACTTGGTAAACTCAGCAGGAAATAAGAAAAACTAAGCCCTCATGTAAGGAACACAGTTTGAACTGCATGAATGTGTACATTGTAAAAATCTAATTGTGCATCTATAATTTCCGGCAGACTGCACATATCTACTGTAAAAACCACAGAAGTCCATAGCACATCTGCTCTAGCTATTGAAATTCTGAGACAGCATTCTTCAGATACATTATTCTAAGAAATCCCACGTTAAGTATAAATAACCAAAGTCAGACTTCATATATCTGGCAAAAGTAAATGTCAAAATTGGGTAAATTTATACTTTATTGCTCCTTCTCTTTATTTTGGAGCTATTTCCTTTCTACTTGGCAAGTTATACAACACCTTAGCCCAAACTCGGTTGCATTTCCAATACAATCTCTGTGGCATATATGTTAGCAGAAGGACACTCTATAGGTATTCCAAAGGCTCCATTAATCCTTATTTACTGGTTTTAAGAAGAAGAATATCCATGTGGGTATGAGTATGCCTACACACACGCACACACACACACACATCCATCGCCGGAATAATCTCTAGAGGTTTCTATTGAAGTGTTTTCTAACAAGCGTAACAGTTGAGTTAATCACCCCAGTACAAATTAGGGGTGCTCAGGACTGAACCATTTGCTCTTCCATTGGCCTCCTGATGGTGTGTGCTTTTCATTAATACCATTCCCTCAGTGGAATTACTGACGTCGTGCTTTAAATACACTTTTCTGTAAGTCAACTAACAAAACTAATTAGGAACTGTGAAAGGCTATATTGATAGAGTAAAAATATATAAAACAGCTCTGACAATTCTCCTAGAGGACTCCATACATCATGGGACTTTGGGCTTTTCTTTTTTTTTTTTTTTGGTTAGAATGTAAATAAACTAAAGTAAAATCTCTGGTTTTAAAATTACTTTAAAGAACCACACATTTCCTGAAAGAACCATTTTCAAATTACATATAAACATGTTTAATCAGTCTTTACTGCTCTAAGTGGCAGGGGGATTTCACAGAGACCCGAGTTAGTGACCTACGGACTGGTGGCTCAGACCCCAGCGGTGTCTACATGAGGCTACTGGCTTGATCCATCTCACTGCACTGACAAGTTAGTTCAGTCACAACTAATTTGCCTAGCTTTTCCCAGCGGACTTCCTTTCTTTCACATAGCAGCCCTCACACTTCCCAGCTGTACCTCCAACGAACTGGTCACAGAATAGGACAGTCTTGCAACCAAGGACAACCAGCACAACGAAACCATCCAAACACCATACAGGGTATGGCACCATCACAAAACCAATGGCCATGCTGTCATTGGCATATGTGCATCTGGGCTGTGATTTTTACAGGCTGCTGCCTCTTATGTACTCATCCCAAGAGCTAACAGAGGACACAGAGACACACAGGCACAAACTCTATTCCAAACATTGCTAGTTATTAGTCCTTCCTAAGCCTCATAATCCTCGTCTCTGAAGGGAAACACACTGACAAGGACAAGAGACAGAATGATGGCTGCTGTACTATCATGCTACTATCTCCACTAATACAGAGTACCACCATGCTGTCACTTCTACTATGAGCACTAGTACTACTACCATACTACCACCACCATCACCACCACTACTATACGCTACTACTACTACTACTACTACTACTACAGTATTACTACCTCTAATACAACAGCACTACAATGTGGTTGCTTCTACTCCTGTTACTACAATACTACCCCCACTATCACCACTGCTACTATAATCTACTACTACTACACTATTACTACCACTAATGTTGTAGTACTACAAGGTCATTACTTCTACTCCTGCTACTACCATACTATCACCACCATCACCACCGCTACTATACTCTACTACGATTACATTATTACTACCACTAATACTATAGCACTACAATGCAGTTGCTTCTACTCCTGCTACTACAATACTACCACCACCATCACCACTATCACAACCAAGACCACTACTATTCTATTACTACTACTATAGTACTGCATCCCCAGTACTACAATGCTGCTATAATACTACCACTACCACTGTTGCTGCTGCTACACCACTGCTATGATTCTCCTGCAATATCTCTCCTACAACATTACTCCCACCAGTACCATCACCACCACTTACTGCCACTATTTATACTATCACTCTCTATATTCCTATCCTCAGATTGCTGCCTAGCATTATGTTGGCATCATAGTTGGAGGCAAGAACTAGAGCAGCGAGTCTCCTAGATTTACATGTCCCATTCTACTTCCTTACTAACTGTGCACCTTTGAACAGGTAAATCTTTCTGTGCCTCAGTTTCCTCCTCCATAAAATAAGGGTGCTAGTAGTAAATATCTCACAAGATTGTTACAAGGATTTAGGATGCTAATATTTATAAAGTCATTAGAGCAGTGTTTGGCTCAGAGAAAACACTACGTACCAGTATGTTAGAAGAAAAAAATCAGCATGGGTAGTTGATAACTGGCAATAACACGATATGATGGGCATGGACTGTGTTTAACTTGGTGCCTGTAAACAACATATTGCAGACTGCCAAAATTCACTTATTAATGGTTAGCCATACAATCTTAAAAAAGGTGAGTGGCTGAACCAATGATCCATAAAACCGTTGGAATTGTCATAACCCACAATTTAAACAGGATGCAAGAACAGCCAACTGACCTCTCTCTCTGAAAACTACTGTCAACGCCCAAGAAATGTCTCGGAGCCTTAGTTACAGAGTTCGAAGTCTGTGGTTGCGACTGATACGAACAGTCAATGTGGTGTGTGATGAAGGGCTGTTTTGGGGAACACCCGTGGGAGTCACGTGGGTCAGGGAAGTCTAGGGTTCTCAGTTAAAGTGTCTGGAAAAGATTCCTTTGCAAGTACAAAATAAACAGGTCTCCAATCCATTAAAGCTCAAGGGCTCCTTGGATACATTTACTTCTTACAGAGAAAGGGAGCTGGCCGGCCCTTCCCATGATTGTGGTTGGCCTTCCATTAGGCTGCTCTCTTATAGGCCCGACCTCCAAGTCGCTGGCCTTCGGCAAGGCTGATATGTGCTTGCCAATAGGCAGATAACTGCTCAAGGTATACTTAACATTCTTTCACACCTGATTGTACCAGAAGGAACAAAATTCTGAAGGAGACACAGTTAAAAATGTCACAGGTGTCCCAGCTTGTCAATATACCATCTTAGTGTTTTCATTGACCAAGTGTATTACAATGGAGTCCTAACTTGCATACAGTGGTATCCTCTATGCTGTAAATTCTGGGCTTCTGCACCTTCCTATGATTTATTTTGGGGGGGGAGGATCAACAGCAATTAGGTATAAGTTTTTGAGAAGACAGAATGCACTGTGTAATGCTGCCCAAAGGGGAACCTATAATATTCCTGACTTGGTGAGGTTTCCCCCTTCTTGTTATTGGCTGCTGTGTGCTTCTCACACATCACTGCCAGATTCACCTCCCAGAAAAACTGATTTCACTGTGTCCCTCCCTTACTCACAATCCTCAGTGACTCATTATTGCCTAAAAGATAATGACCGTTTCCTTAAGTTGGCATCCAGTGTGCTGCCAACTGGACCTCCCATCTCTCTCACATGGATGGGACCTCTCATGTCAACACGTCTGCCACTGAGGGCCAGAGACAGAGTGGGTCTGCTGTCAGTGGATTTATCTATCTGATAATCGGTCTCTTGAAGAACTGTTATAAATGAGGCATCACCACCTCTCTTCCATCCTGTTTTCCTCAACTGAAGAAGCCAAGCTTGTTCCTCCCTCAATGACCTGTCTGTGTCCTGTCTCCTTTACTGGGTCTTCTCTCCAAGTCCACCAAGTCCAGAAGCACATTTTCTTCCCCTGAATTTCTAGAGCACTTCCTCCTTCTAGCACGCCCGTGGCACACTGGTCAGAAACAGCTTTGCCTTTTTCCTGCTCCCCACCCGAACTTCAGCAGACCTATAAGGTTCTTCAGGGCAGGGATCAGGAGCCCCATAATGCCTAACCTTAACCTAATCAAACTTAAGCTTTCATTTATCCCCAGCACTGATTCCTGAAACGCAATATATAGGATATGATACTTTTGAAGAACCAGGCTTACCTATTCTTACAGTTTATGTTCAGGGAGGGCTTTTTCTGTAATGGGGGTTTATAAGCTAAGGCCTCGGGAGACACAGCTTTCATGGAGAGCTTCTAAAAGCTCTCCTTATTCTTATGGCACTTATTGAGGCAAATACAAGCAAAGGTATGGTATCTGTTAGGCTTAAAATATCTTATTATTTAAATTGGATGCTGCCCGATGCCAAGTGGAGAGTGAGGAGTCCCTCTCCACTATAAAGCAGGAAGTTAAAAGCCTGGAGAATTTGTTGGGGTGGGAAGAGGGGAGGGAAAGGAGAGTTTCATCCAAGTTCTCACAGCTTGGTAAAGATGGTGTGGGCAAAGTGCTACTTGCCTGTATGTTCTTGGTAACTGACTTATTCCTCTAAGTTAGTAGGAACTGTAGTTAAAATATGAACTGACATGCTTTTTAACCCATCTTCTGGTGACCCGGCTCTGACATGTCAGCCTACCAGTGCTTGGGAGGAAGACGCCGCTCAGTGGGATCCTCTCTTCCTGGGTCTTGAGACTGAGCAGTAGGGAAGAGAAGGTGCTATCTTTTTCTTTGAGAGCAGGTGGCCAAGGGGCATGTGCTAAAGGGAAGACGCAATACACTAACGCGGTTCTAGCTACATGTCACTCCTTGCACCTTTGGCTCTGTCCCGGAACACTTGAATTATTCATGATACATAGTGCATCACTACACACAGGGAAGGGGTGCTGCAGCCGGGCATAAACACACTGAGGGCCTTCCGTGTGAGAATGGCCGTTCTGTGGCTTTAAGAAAGAGCTGGTGCACCCTGCAGCAGAAAAGCCTGTAGATTCAGCTGTGTTCTTACCTCACTTTCCCTTCTGCGGTGACCTCACCCTGCCACAATGCTACTATTCATGCAGATGGAATGGACCAGGGCATACAAAAGTTTCATTTAGTCACATAAACACGAATATTTAGCCTGTTTGATTAAAAATGAAAGCTAGATATTTGGCTTTCTGCAATTTGATGGGGTTGAAAAAATTTTTTTAAATAAGTTTAATTTTAAAGACTAACCTTGAAAAGAATAATAGAAAAAAATATGCCTCCCACTTTTTTTTTTTCTGGAAAACTATTCCCTGGTAGGGTTACCCTTCTTTTATCCTTTCTTGTATCACAGTGCTTAGATCCCACAGAATTTTCTACTTCGTGTTAGAAAGTCAACCATAGAAAATATAGTCACTGAATCTTTTTCTTAAAATACAGATCTAATTTTTAAAATTGCTTTTATTTTATTTAACCAAGCAATCCATTATGACTCCCTGAATGTGTATGTGTGCATATGCCTATAGACACATAATATTTCTGAGAACAAACTCAGGAAGTGTATGCCATTTGGCTACTTTCAAGGCTATAATCTACTCAGGGCTGAAAAGAGGACTTGGAAAGAGGTTTCAAAGAATCCACCCCCCAAAGGACACCCATGAAATTAGTGCTAATTTTAATTTTTCAAAAATATCTTCTTGTGGTTAATAAAAGAAGCCTAGAATGGAAGAATTGGGAAACAAATAAGTATAAAGAAGAAAATGAATATCACTCATGATTCTAAAACCTAAAGATAACTTTATGACATATTCCTTCCAGTGGTGGGTTATGTGTGTGTGTGTGTGTGTGTGTGTGTGTGTGTGTGTGTGTATGTGAGAGAGAGAGAGAGAAAGAGAGAAAGAGAGAGAGAAGGGACACATTATCTAGACAGTATTATTTCTATTTTTTCCACATAGTATATTATTGTGACCTCCTGAGCATTTTCTTCTGACATTATTTGTGTTTTGCAAAGATGCTTTTAATTGTTGTATACCTCTGTACTCTTTCTTTATTACTGGGTATTTACATTATTTTCAATTTTCCAAACCACTTCCCCAATACTTGAATATAGCACTGCAGTGAAAATCCTTGATCATAAACCTCTGAGTAGGTCTGCAATTATTTTTTTAGGACTAATTCTTTTAGGTAGAACAGATATCCTCAAGGCTAACACCTTCCGAGGGCTTGGTACACCTTGCCAGATTGCTTTCCAGAAAGTGAAATCATATGTATGGCATATAGTTGATATCCTCTTAGCCTATCTACTTTGATATTAAATATGTTATCGAATAGCATCTCTTAAAACATTTTCCACTAAAATATAAAAATTTCCCACCCTCTAACTATTTCTGACAATAAAAAAGGATGTCCCTTTTTAAAAAAAGGACAAAGAGTGGAAGATAACTCTACTTTCTTTTTTCAGTGACCTGCCAGGCTATGAGAAATTCTACTTATTATTTTAATTCTATAAATGAATGAGAATACACTCATGACTTATTTAAGAAGATATACGTTATCCTCAAAGAAGACATTGTAGTAGACATTGCCTCAAAAAGTTGTATAACTATCAATGTTTATTAGGCAAGCCATATTTTAAATGGGCTAGAACTGAGATTGCTATTTAAATTCCAAATATGTCTGTTTTCTCTTTTCCGACAAAATAATAATCATGGCAATCCCTTCAGAGAGTCATGGCTTTCTTAGAATGCTGAGAACAGCATCTTAGTTAATAAATATATATGCACAAGAAGTGTCTATCTTTCCCACTCCATCCCCACTGGTTCACGCTCAGTCCACTTGTGCTACCTGTTATTTCCCAGACCTATGGGCAACCAAATTTCTTCCCGTGTTGGCTAATGAGAAAGGCACCAAATTGCCTTGATATCTGGAGGTAACCTAGAGAACTTAATCCAAAATCTTTCATACAAGACTATGTCATTTAATTCTTGATGAGACTATCAAATATTCCATTTCTACCCTTAAAAATTTCAGAATCTGCACTCAAACAGATAGGTAATGAAAGATTCTATAGGGATAATTAGACCTAGGATTAGCACAGTCCTGAAAGCTGAGGAAACCTGAAATTTCATTGCCTAATAAATTTGTTCCGTAAAAATTAGATTGCAACTCATGACACTCAATTACATATTTAAAATGAATATTTAATTTGATAATTATTACATACTAATTAGGTGTAAGTGTATCATGGAAAATGTATCTTCTCTGTGTTTAATTACCACATCGTAGAAACATCGAAATAAGATTTAATTCATATGTTTTAATCATTTACTAACTAAAATATAAATAGGGGAACTACAAGCATTCCTAAACCCAATAAGAAAGAATTACAAATCTTACATTAAGGCTCAAAACTTATTTCTTATACTTCTTATGTATCAGACACCTACAGTATAGACTTAAATGATCAATATACAGCTATCCTCTTCTTTAAATGAGTTTCCTTGTCAGAAATTTGCATTAGTCAAAAAGCAAATCTAAACATTCCACTCAAGATACCATTTTATATAAAACTCTAAGAAAAGCAAACTTAAGCAATATTACTTTTAAGAAACTCATATATGCATGATAAAACTATTTTTTAGATGCTAAGAAATGATGAGCTCAGATATCAGGATAGTGGTGACCTCCAGGGTGAGGTAGGAAGATGGAATATGGTCTAGAGCACATACATAGTTACAAATGGCAGGTGATCTAGTTCTGGGGCTTTGTGGTGTGTTCACAGATATTTGTTATATCACTGTGCTTTGTAACATACATGTGCATGACATACATTCTCATTTTAAAAATAAAGAAGTTTCTTTTCATTTAAAATGCAGTCTATTGCTATGACCAACAGGAAATACACTTGATTATTTGTATGTGTTGGTTTATTATTATATTTTGGGTCTAATATATCTAGAAAAGATACAGGGTATTTTTTTTACATTATACACTTAGAAAAAAAAGTGATTCGTTGCCAAGAATGATGTCAAATTTCAGCTTTTAGCCAACTTCTTAGCCAATTGGATTCTACTTCTGAGACATGTAAAACTATTTATCTTGCACAAAAATCTGGCAACTGCATTAAACACTTCTTCTACTCATACTGATGTATTAGGTACCCCTAGCAACCTAATAAACACAAAATAACTTTAAAGATTGCCTTGAAAAATCAACTGATTCCATCATTATGGACACTTGTAATGAGATCTATAAAATGCAGATGACATTTGATAGAACTCAAAAACGATCATTTAAAGTCTATGTAATACTGGCATCTATGGTTTTCTGTTTTAACAAAGGCAGCATGCAATAAGCATATGAAAACTGATCAGATTTGACCAGTGAACAATGTTTGTAGGATCCAACGATTTCTTGTCCAAGAATAATTTCCTCCAAGTTAGTTGTGTTTAACCCACTTCTTCCAGCTGTCCCTTTAAGCAGGTGGACCCTCTAATGACTGGTTACCACCCAGTAGGGCTTGAAGCAGAGGAGGCAAGAGTGAGTCAGGTCAGAGGAGTGCCTTGTAAATCAGCCACATACAGCACTGAGACATCCATCAGGGTGGTGTGCCCTTTCTCCGCTGCTGCAGTCATGAAGTCATGGGCCTGCCATGGGGCTAACATATTATTAAAATAAATCACTGGCCTGGAGACTTGAGTTTAAATGCCAATTAACTCATAAGTAAATGGGAAGAGCTGACTTGTCTCATCCAGATCGCTGTTTGGGAAAGCTGCTGAAATTACCACTCTGTGTTGAGGCCTTGGTTTTCGTAGAGGCTGAAATACCCAGAGAATAAGGGGCTAGCACATGCACCTTACAAAGCCAGGCTTAGATTCTGCTTACAAATGCCCCCTCCCAATGTTCTTCCTCAAGGACCATTGCAACTGGCTCAAGATAGCTTCAGTAGAAGCATGAACTTTTAAGAGCATTAAATCCTCAACTGTTATAAAATATCATAACCACCTGTTCTTTGATTGCTTTCTTTGTCCCTGCACAGAAGTGGTGTGACTTTGGAAGGAAAAATGGCAGTGTGATTTTCTTCCCCCCTTTCATTGTGTTGCTTTCCAGGCGGCATCTCTCAGAGACACACAAGCTCATGATGTCCAGAGGGCGAGGACTCACAAACCACTCTGAAATCCTAATTGCATGCTGGGGCATGGGCAGGCTTCTTTTCCTCACTGGCATGCTATAGTAAGTCAAGTCTGTTTGAGTAGAGACTTCCTTGCTCAGCAATATGCTCCAATGCCAAGTTCTAGGTTCATTTGTTCCATGGATAATGAAGTCTTACCTCTCAAAAATGAAGTTGACTCCAAAGCTTGCTCTAGGCAATTAAAGAGTCTTCTCCAGAAATCTGAGATCCTTCTTGTTTCACAACAGTAAGATCTAGCACCTTGCCTTCCTTGGCTAGGGCACATTTTCTCTAGTTTCAAAGGGTCATGCTCAGAAGGCAGGCTCTGCCCTCGAAATCACCAACTCTGGCTTTGAGGAAAGAAATTTCCCCTACCCACACAAGTTCTGTCTCCTGATGACAAGAAGAGTTATAATTTGGATTTCAAAGGACTCTTACACATCTGTGTGCTTGCCTCATTCATAAAAATCTAAAATGCCTGCAGATCTAGGGATTTACCACTACATTTGGCTCGTATAGATCAGGACTTGCAGAGACTACCAAGAAAGCACTACAGGCCTTGCCTGTAGAAACACAAAACAAAACGCCACACTTCAACTCTTCACTGTCCCTGTTCCAAGTGACCTACAGACATGTTATTAAAACATGGCCTATTAAGTCATTATTCTGTATCCTGCTTATCCAACGTAATCAGGTAACAAAGGATGATCTGAAGCCAGGAACATGGCCATGGGCCCAACTGGAATACATTCACTGCCTCTGTCATATCTTTCTAGCTTTTCTCCTACAGGAACAGACATCATATACCACTGTGAGCAGCGATTCTAAAGGGGTTTTCCTGATACCTTCCAGGACCTTCTCCATCTCCTGCATCCAGCTAGTTCCTTCAGGGAGGGATGCTATTAACAAATTAAAGGGCAAAAAACTGATAAAGGAAGGCTGTTTTTCATGACGCATAACATGCTGGGAGGCTTTGATCTTTGTGTCATGCCTCACCATCATTTATAGCAGACCACAGGCAGCATGTCAGCTGCCTGGTCCAGTGGCTTGCACCTTGCCCAGAAGGAGAAATGAGGAAAAAAAAAAAAAAAGGTGTAGTCTTCCTTGGCTGGGCGTCTGGCTTCAAGTTAGGGTTCAAGAATGTGTGTGCATCTTCTCTCTGCTCAGCTGTGGAAGCAGAAAGGTAAGTCCCTCCACCATGACAGGTACTAGACAGCTGCCAGCCAGCCTACAGGACATTGCTTCCTCCCTCATTTAAAGGGAACTGGCTCTAACTCCCTTTGGTCGGAATTCTGCCATGCTGCAGGTAACAGTCAAGCTGCTCAGTTACTTTGCAGTTCTAAATGCTCCTTTCTTATTATGGGATTCTTTTTGACTTTATTCTTAACGAGGAGTGATTGATGCATTCATCGTCTATTATAAAATGATACTGCTGAGAATATTTAAAATACAGATGATGAAAGACCACTGAATCTCTGACCAGGTGCTGCTGTGTGCGTGCTTGTACACGTGTGTGTACATGCGTGTGTCCCTTTTCCTCTTCCTCTCCATCTGACCTTCTTGTTCATATAAGATTATACACATTGGCAGCTCTCAGATTATTTACTTACAGCAGAAGTAAGGAGTTCCAGAACTACTTCAGGAAAGAAAATCTTATTTCTAACATGAAAAATGATAGAGAAGATAGAAGCTTAGAAAATAAAGTGTTTAAAAAAAAAACAGGGGGCGCCTGGGTGGCTCAGTGGGTTAAAGCCTCTGCCTTCAGCTCAGGTCACGATCCCGGAGTCCTGGGATCGAGCCCCACATCGGGCTCTCTGCTCAGTGGGGAGCCTGCTTCCCTTCCTCTCTCTCTCTCTCTCTGCCTGCTTGTGATCTATGTCTGTCAAATAAATAAAATCTTAAAAAAAAAACAAAAAAAAAACAAAAAAAAACAGCCCTTACTTGATTTTTTTTTTTTTTGAGAAAAAAAAATTAGACTCTTTTTGAACTGGAACTGTTTTCTACACTGGACCCTAAAGCTTCTGGCTCTATCAGCCCCACTGCTATAGAATCCTAAGAAAGTTCTGCAAACCAGGAACATTTTCTCAGGAGATTTCATTACTGAAAGAGCTCATTAGTAAAGACATTAAAATACGAATTACCTCATAAACTATTTAGTTGTGTACCCAGTGGGAGTGTGTACTTACCATGGCCTAAGCTTTTCACAAAGAGAGCTCATCAACTAAGCTTCATTAGAAACTGAAGGAGTCTTAAAAAGATTGGATAAATCAGGAACCAATCACAAAAGGAGTGGACAGGAAAAAACCACCTTCAGTAACACAACTGCTAAGGATCATTAGCCCCTTTTGGGGAGAGTAGGTGATTCAAATACTCCTGTCTTGGGCCAGAATCTCCTCAGGTTCAATAGTTCTTACATCAGTGTTTCTCACAACTTACTGTGCTTCTGAGCCACCTGAGGATTTTATGAAAATGGTGGTTTGCATTTAGCAAGTCTAGGGTGGGTCCTAAGGTAGTAGAGCTCCAGCAAGCTCTCACGTGATACTAATGCTGCAGGTTGAGGGACCCCACTTTGAAAAGCAAGGTCTCAGATTATGTAATTTAGGCACAAGACACAATTCAAGTAGCCTTCCTGGTGTTAAAATGTGCTGCTCCAGATGGATGCCACGTTGAACATAATTTTCCTTGTTTCATGTAGTGTTGTGCTAGTAGGAGAAAGTTACAGGCTGACTTTCCTTATAAGTGAGATTTCTTTTTCCTCATGTCACTAGTGAACTTATTTTTACTCATATTCATGGTGGAACTTTCCTGTAACACTAAAACAAGGTGGGCCCATTATAAAAGTAGTTTTGAATCTCCTTAGAGACCAACCTTTTTTTTATAAACTGTTCTAGAACTTGGCATTTCTTTTTTTTTTTTTTTTAAGATTTTATTCATTTATTTGACAGAGAGAGAGATCACAAGTAAGCGGGGGGGGGGAGGGTAAGCAGGCTCCCTGCTGAGCAGAGAGCCTGACGTGGGGCTCAATCCCAGGACCCTGAGATTATGACCTGAGCCGAAGGCAGAGGCTTTAACCCACTGAGCCACCCAGGTGCCCCTTAGAGACCAACTTCTTAAGGAAGTTTTACAATGACATTTTTAAGAGTCAGATGGAGGGGTCAGAGATAGCTTTTATTTTCCCTTCAGAATAGGAAATATTTAGTAAGGCTCTACAAATTCACATTAAGGCACTGAGCTAGCAAGGAGCTGAACTTCCTAAAGGAGCACTCATGCAGGCTCTCAGAAGATGTACATGTTCTAAGGCAAAAGTGGAGAGCCACAGGGTCCTGTGAGCATGGAAATGGGAACCCTGAAAGCACTGGACTGAGGTGTCCTCTCCAGGCTCTTAGAAAACAGCAGCATTCATTGCCCCATCAATCATGCCTCTTCTGAAGAAAACCATCATCATTTTTCAGTGGTCAGATCAATGGCTGCAGAGGTAAGAGGGAAACTTCTCTCCTGTCTAGATAGTTCTGAGCCAACACTAGAGCAGCGGTGTGCTCTGGCAGTGGGCACACATATGCTCTGGGTCAGGGAGCCTGCATTGCCACAGCAGGAACAGGTTTCTCAAGTTCACAGCAGAGGCAACAGCCATAGGCAGTGGTCAGGGTACATCTGTTCCTTCTCAGTTCTCAGAATACAGCTGGACACTCCAGGGAGGATCACAGCACTAATGCAATATGGACAACCAAAGCCGATTCTGAGCCTGAACATAGACTCGTGCCATGGGGCACTGACCCGCTTCCCAAATTCCATGCTTTCCTCTAGACCACTGAGCACATTGTTGAGAATATAGCCAAAGAAGAGCAAGTATCCCATTGGGTTATGGATGTAGATATAAGGCACATGAACCCCCAAACCTATTCCTGGTTCCATGGCTGTCGCTAACAACAAGGGAGGGACTCAAGACCCAGGCTGCTTCCCTCTACCCGTTAACTGTCCAACTTTCAGCCCATCTCTGAAATACCAGTTAATGCTACCTAAATACTAGGTATTTGCCAGAACTTGGTTGAAAGAGCTGTGTGGATGACATATGGACAGCTTTTGCCTTCCTCCAGAGAAGTGTGGGGACTAGAGCGAGGCAGGAGAGATGCCAAGGCAAAGGTTTAAAGGGATACTCACTCTCAGTGTCACGCAAATGTGTTGGAGCAAGGTCATGGTACAGCTCTGACTGGGAGTGCTTTTTTATATTGCACCCTGGGCGCCTCTCTGGTCTCTCTTGTCCTAGCCCTGCTTTTAAGCTTTAGCAACTGGCCATTCTGCAGGCTATGTTTATCAAGGGAGAGTTCTTTATTGAAAAGGCCAACACAGTGTTGTTAAGCTTTACTATTCCCACAGACCTTCCACTGGAATTCGAGATCTGATTTTGCAAAGGTGAATCATGGGGCCTTGGATAGGTTTTGTTTAAGATTTAAGTAACCTTCAGATTACTTCTGGAAACTGTTAGGGGCTGAATTTGTGTGTCCCTCCTCTGCCCCCAATTCATATATTGAAGGCCTAACCTATAGTACTTCTGAATGTAACCATATTTGGAGTTAGGACCTTTAAAGAGGTAATTATAGAAATCCTATGGGTGGGCTCTAATCCAATATGGCCAGTGTCCTTATAAGCAGAGGAGATTAAGACACAGATATACAAAGGAAGACCATGTGAAGAGACAAGGAGAAGGTGGCGATCAAAAGGTGAATGACCTGATACAGAACCTTCCCCCTCAGAGGAACCAACCCTGCTGACAGCTTGATCTTGAACTTCTTGTCCTCAGAATTGTGAGATGGTAAATTTCTGTTGTTCGAGCCACCCAGTCTGTGGTGCTTTGTTATAGCAGCTCTAACAAACCAAAACAGAAGCAAATTAGTTTCCTAAGTGTTCTAATGTCCACTTCTCTGTTTTTTCTTTTTTCAAAAACATCCTTGATAACTATGAACAACTAGCCAGTGTACCTTAGGGTCTATTTTGTCATCCAAAACTCAACTCTCCCATAGCGAATGCCAAGCAAGAAAAAGCAATAGTCTGTGAGATGGGCTGAAAATTTCCCAAGTATATTGTGATAGGTGAATGAAGGTTGCAGGGGTAGTAACTCATGTTTTAGGAATCAGATATACTTTCTAGGTGGGCAAAAATGTTAGAGAATGGTAGTGCCATTGATGATGAGGAGGAGATTAAGGGCTCATTCTCTAAGGAGTAAACACATAGAATTGCTTCAATTAGCCCAGTCTTCATAGGGGAGAGATTTAACCCTTCTCTAGGTCATCTCCATCACTCTAGTCTTTAGTTTCAATGCTAAAAAGGATCAATCAATCAATCAATTGCTCAGACATCAAAAAGTCACAATATATCAATTGAATGTGAGACTAGCACACAGCAGCTATTTTTAAGAGCTATGAAAATGTCACTATTTAAGATGGTGGGAGATGTGGGCCTTTGCTAATGATGAATCCTGGGGACATTGATTTCCATGGTCATATGATCATCATTTCCTTGGTTTCTAAATCTAGTAATGGTGTGAAGTAGCTACCATTGAGCTCACAGTAATAAAGAAGACAAAGTTCAAAACATACTCAATTCCAGAGGCACCATGCTGTCATTTTAAGGAAGTAATACAACTTGATGAATAAAGGTTACTCCACAAAAGGCCGCACCAGGGATAATTTCAGGGATAGGCTCCCCTCAGAGAGAAACATGCCTCCTTTCCTTCTCACTGAAGCCCAGTGGCTGCCTCCGCAGCAAATAACAAGGGCTGTCCTTAGGGGGGTGGGAGGGGAGTCCTGTCCCATACTACTCCATTCTTTTCTCAACACATGGAGACAGGCTCTTTCAGATACATTACAGAATAAAAGGCTTTTGTGGGCAGCCCTGGGAAAGTAACCATCTCTGACATTTCTCGTGAGGAAAACTGTGTTTTGAGTTCTGAATGACTGACTTTTAAGCACTTTGGGAACACCACTCCTGTGTGAGAGTCAGGCCGGCCTTTAACAGAATTATTTGCAGAAGATCCACCTTGGAGTTCCAAAGGCAGCAGGGAAAACCTTTTGAAATCTGCTCAACCCCATAGAACTTTCGGTAACTCAACAATCTATAGTCAAACAGAAATCAGTTAATTTAAGAAGTGTGGAGAAAATCCACTGTGTATCCAAGTAATATGTTCATAATGTCTTCTTGGTCTTGAGATGCTTAAAGCATAAAATCCACTTAGAATGTTGTCCTTCTGAATTTCTTTTTCCTGCATGAATATCAAACTACATTTAAATAAGGGTCAGAAATTATATACCAAATGATAATGGAAAAAAAATTTCTCCTTTTCTCCCAAGCCATTCATGTCATCTTTCCAATCATCTTTCTGTTTTCTTTTTTTTTTTTTAAGACTTTATTTATTTATTTGATTGACAGAGATCGCAAGTAGGCAGAGAGGCAGACAGAGAGAGGGGAGGAAGCAGGCTCCCCGCTGAGCAGAGAGCCCAATGCGGGGCTTGATCCCAGGACCCTGAGAGCATGACCTGAGCTGAAGGCAGAGGCTTTAACCCACTGAGCCACCCAGATACCCCATCTTTCTGTTTTCTAAAGCATTAGACCTTCTGGAAGGGTTTTCTACTGGCAAAGGATGAAGAAGAGAGCTTGGATTACTCCCCATTTTAAAGAAGATTCTAAGCAGTCATCTGCAAAACTGGTTTTCCCTTTTTTTCACCCACCATTTTACACAATTTCTAAAGACCTCATCTCAACCTGAGTTTCAGGACACATCAGAATAGTTTTTTATTAAGAAGATCTTTCTCTGTCACCCTCTCGAATCCTTCTCTTCCTGGATGGCTGGAAGATTTCCTTCACACAGTCCTATGACTGGCGTTTCCCAAACAACAAAGTACATCATACTCCTAGAAATGGAAAGACAAGTGGCTTTTGTGATAAGCAAGACCTCAATTGCACTTTGTAGATGCTTCCAGCGGAGGAAAAATAACAAACACAAAAGGGAAGTGGTCATTGTCTGTAACTCCAAGGAATAAACGGCCAAGGATGAGTTTCATGAGATCTGATTGTACAATTCAGAGACTTGAATTTATATATGTGCATAAGCATTTACTGATATTTTCATTGGCTCTGCCTAAGTCATCTGCCCCATAATACACCTATAACTGCTTCCAAGCTCTCTCACCTACTCGCACATAAAAGCTGCTTTTATAGAAGTCTCTAGTTTCCAGCCTACATACTGGCCAGTGATTTGCATAATCCTTAATACCCCCCCCCCATCCTTTTTTCAACCACCTAATGCAAACAAGATCTGGCTCAAGCTTCCCTAAACTAATCCATGCTAACACCATTTAGAAGGGAGACTATTCGTGTAAGTTGGCACAGCCATTTTAAATAGGCTCCCCATTGTATAAACGGCAGTCTTAGTAGAAAGACATTAATGAATATGCCAGTGGGGAGAGCCCTCAGCTTCTCAGTTGCTTGCTGGACCCTAACGCTGGAGTAACTGTGCAAAACTTGAATGTTTTTTTAACCAGGAATTTAACTCCACCTTTCATCCTAAGAGCTCTTCAAGACCCAGATTAAAAGCAACAAGTTCATGAAGGTTTGGAGACGAGCCTGCCCCTCCAATTCTCCTTCCTAACACCCAATAATCAATGAGTCTCTCCTCGGAACTCAAGATATAGGTTTTCGGTAATTTTGTATGGTTCCTTCCTTGCCCATTTATATGTAAGTTATTTAGAGGCTAGCACTTGGTCTATGTCTCTTTGCAAAGACCACAGCTATAGTACAGTAAATGTTTCTTGCATCAATACAAATGTCCATATATGAATTTTTTTAATAGCTAATTTTTAAATGCCATTTATTCCCCAGCATCTCCAGGTTTGGGTTCACTCTCTTTATTCTCCCTGGAAAATTCTTCCCCTCCCATCAGTCCAATCTGCTCAGACCAGGGCCTTAAGTAGAAATTTCTATGATGATGGAAATGTTCCTTATCTGTGTAGTACAACATGGTAGCCACTGGCTAAATGTGGCTATTGAACCCTCAAAATGTGGCTATTGCAAGTCAGAATTGTATTTTAATTTTTTATTTTATTTTGATAAACTTCAATGTAAATGGTCACATGTGGGCAGTGGCTACTTTACTGGAGAGTGCAGGAGTTTCCTCCATCTGAGAAGTCTTCCCTGCGGGCCCCTTTGGAAGCCTCACCACCATCACCCTGCAGGCAAATTAGGCACACGCTTTGTATGTGTCTTTATCATAGCATTTATCACAATATCCTCAGTTGCCTATTTATTTATCTGAGTCTTGCTTTGGACTATAAGTTCCTAAAGCCTTGAGTATCTCATTAACAGTGTGATCCCCCAAATCAGGTACAATATTGGCATTTTGGAGGTGCTCAATTTGAATAAAGGGATGAACAGATGAATGGAATGCTCAGTGGACAGAGCTTTATATGTAATAAATCTACAAAACAGATCTCTTAGACCTAAGTGAGCTGGGAACTAAGAGATTAATGGTGGTGATGTGGCAAATTATCTTTGTGTGAGGAACATGTTCGGCTCTTTAGCTTATCTTCCCTTATAAACACAGGCGCTGTCTTTGCATAACTGGAACTTAGGAACAACCCTCTTGTAGAGCCCCTGGTCATTAAGCCATGACTCTGCCCAGACTTGCTCTTTAAGAAAATTCCCAGGAGATAAAGTTCACTGCAATGATGGAGTGAGATAAATATGCTTTTGCTGTGATCCCATGTTCTCACATACCCTATACTGGCTTGCAGAACAGCTGGACTCATTCATCAGATTTGAAAATAATCAGGTCTTCACACTCTGTTATCACGGGTATGGTTGTTCCAAAGGGTATGCTGGCAAGGAGCCTTCTTAACCATGTCCTAGAGACTCAACTACCTTCACCCAAGGGACTGAGGGACTCTTTCTCTCCTTCACTAGCACTTCTTCTAAATGCACTCACAGAGCATAAGGGATGCTCTCATTCAAGCCAATGACTCTAGATGTTTTGGAAAAAAATTAAATGCCAGAATTTGGCATGGCACTGCTCGTGTCATTTTAGGGTACCCAGCTGAGTCTGATGGCTAGACGTATTCCAAATATTTGTATAATTTAAAGTAATTTGTACAGACATAGTAAAAGTCTATTTTAGGCAATGGAATTTAATATATACTTCTTGGTAAGCCTTTGGTCTTTGGTGTAATTTCAGCTCTGATACTTTAATGTTATAAAATGTTTTCATATTCATGTGTTTGTGAGCTAACAAAACAATAGCATGTGTTCGAAATACGAAAATACGCCACACTGAACTCTGTTTTCTAAAATAATTTTTTAACTATTTTCAAACAGTTTTTAAAGTTATCTTCATTTTTACATGTTTCAATTAGTTGGTGAATTCAAAGCAACAGCTGTATAACTCCCATGGGTTTCTACATCCAAGTATCTATAAAGAGCACAGTAAGTTAGTGCATTAATCAAAACTAGGAGTTAAATTCTAGAACTGAGTTTACCACAACTTTGCCGAATGATCAAAGGCACTTAATCTCTCTTAGTTTCAGTTTTCTATGAGACTATGGGCTTTGTACAAGTATGTTTTAAACATCATGAATTAAACCAATAAAAGAAAAAGAAGTAACATTTGAAGCAGGAAAAAAAAAAAAAGGGAAAAAATAGAGGGAGTGAGTGAGAATTCTATGTGCCAGTTACTGTGCCCAATGACTGCCCTGTAATACCTCATTTAATCCTCAAAACAACTCTCTAAGAGAGGCCCTCGCATTATCCCCCATTTTATAGATGAGTAAATGAAGAACAAAAAGGTCAGGCAGCTAGGATTTGAAGCCAGACAGTCTTTCTTCAGTCTTTGCTCTTAACCAACGCTTCATTCTGCTACTCAGAGAGAAAAAAAAAAAATTAAGAACCAACTTATTCTTAATTCCCTTTGAGAGCTGTGGCTCCACAGAGAGACTAGCATGGTAGTCTATATGAAAGGGGTGAAAATGTTCTGCAGATCTTAAAATATGAGCTAGAAGTCATTATTCATGTTATTACTAACAACCAAGACTTGATCTTTTCCAGTTTAACGTCTAAGGTTTCAAATATGAAAAAATAACCCTCAGATGCGTACCTGACAGTCATTTGAACTTCTGCCGGGACCCAGATTTGTCCTGCATTTGCTACAGCTCTGGGTGGGGAGAAAACAGTCAGTCTGGCCCCTCCATTCAGGGTCAGGATTACAATTTGGTTTTGTTCTCTGCTTGTCGCCCTGGGTACAGGACATGATGGGCCACAAGCAGGGGTTTGGAGAGTCACAACAAAGCCAGGCAAAACTGCCAAAACTGCTCAGGAATGTCAGAGGCCTACTATTTAAGGGGAAAAAAAAAAGAGGCCTGGTTAATGGTAATGACAAACATTTGTCAATTGATTGTGACTGCACGCTTCCACCCCTGCTAGAATCCAATCGCCACTTTGTTTTTAGGTTGGGGTCAGACCCCAAAGCTAGGTTTAAATCCTTGGTCTGTCATTTGTTGGTTGAGTGTCTTGGGCAGTTCAATTGCCTATAAAAACAGGGTATGATTTTTTTTTTCTTTAAGATTTCATTTATTTATTTGACAGACAGAGATCACAAGCAGGCAGAGAGGCAGGCAGAGATAGAGGAGGAAGCAGGCTCCCCGCTGAGCAGAGAGCCCGATGCGGGGCTCGATCCCAGGACCCTGGGAGCATGACCTGAGCCGAAGGCAGAGGCCCAACCCACTGAGCCACCCAGGCACCCCCAGGGTACGATTTTTATAGGACAGGTGTGAGAATTAAGTCAGATAATACATAGAAAGCCCAAGTGGAAGTGATTGACACAGCGCCTTGCTAAGTCTTCACTCCATGGAAATCACACAGTTAATATGGCCTGTGATCAGCACTCAATGTATGTTTGATATTATAGAATTAATTATTCATATTTGTTCATTCGACACAGGGATATTCTGTGCCAACTATGGGCTAGGTGTTCAGAGTCCTCCCTTTGGGAACCTAGGCACTAGTGAGGAGGTCACAGTCTAGTTACCAGAAGACTCACTCAACCTTAAAATAATACTCCATTCATATCATCCCATGAGACTTACAGCTCTTTCATATTCTCTGTTTAACTTTCTTGCTTGAGAATGGAATCAGCGACATTTAACCATCCAGTCATGATGATAAAGTTTAGTCAATATAAATCCATCCTCTTACATAGTGACTGGTGAAATAAAATGGTCAGAGGTTGATTTCTCATAAACAGGTTAAGAGCAGGAGCCATATAATCCTACCTCAGGTAATTGTGAAAGACACAAACATATCTTTAGTTTATTTAAGGTACTCAGGTATATATTTAAATAGACAAAGGCTTAGCTAGATAAACAGAAAATGTGGAAGAGCCACATTTATATTCCTAGGGAAGCCAATATTAAGCTGAATAGCTACAAAACCCAGAAAACTTAAGGAAGATTTTAAAAAAACCCTCAAAACTGTGCTTCTAAGCAAAAGAGTTGTGTAAACAAACGAAACAACCTCCTCCCCCCCAAAAAACTACTGAATATATTTTAAAGTATGCATTTTAAGGTCTTAGAAACAAATGTATAATGAGTGAGGTAAGGTAGGAAAGCCAGCTAATTAATAAGGATTTGAAAAATGCAGCAGAGGGAGGACAACCTGCTCTATCCTTTTCCCCCTGGATTCCAATATTAGTCCTAATTAAGAAAAATTGCTGTAAAGTACAGAAGTGTATCAAAGATGAAAATCAACTAGCCAACAAATATAGAAAAAGACATGCAACATGACCCATAATGTAAAAAATACAAACAAAAACTGGCAAAGATTTTGTTAAAAGATGATAAAGCTTGAGGTGCCTGGGTGACTCAGTCGGTTAAGTGTCTGACTCTTGATTTTGGCTCAGGTCAGTATCTCAGGGTCCTGAGACTGAGCCCTGTGTTGGGCTCCATGGTCACGGGAGTCTGCTTTGATTCTCTTTCCCTCTCCCTCTGCCCCTACTACCCCCCTCCCAGAACATTCTTCGTCTCTTTCTCTCTCTCTAAAGTAAATAAAGAAATCTTTAAAAAAAAAAATGCTGAGGGAGAAGATGAACAAGAAATCCAGCCAAGACCAAGTTCACTTAACAAGGAGAACAGCGGATTCTTATCTGGACAAAATGACAAGGAGGAAAAACTCACCACAAAAAAAAGAACAGGAGGCAGTATCGAAGGCTAGGGACCTAATCAATACAGACATTGGTAATATGTCAGATCTGGAATTCAGGACGACGATTCTCAAGGTTCTAGCCGGGCCCAAAAAAGGCATGGAAGATATTAGAGAAACCCTGTCGGGAGAAATAAAAGCCCTTTCTGGAGAAATAAAAGAACTCAAATCTAATCAAGTTGAAATAAAAAAAGTTATTAATGAGGTGCAATCAAAAATGGAGGCTCTTACTGCTAGGATAAATGAGGCAGAAGAAAGAATTAGTGATATAGAAGACCAAATGACAGAGAATAAAGAAGCTGAGCAAAAGAGAGACAAACAACTACTGGACCACAAGGGGAGAATTCAAGAGATAAGTGATACCATAAGATGAAACAACATTAGAATAATTGGGATTCCAGAAGAAGAAGAAAGAGAGAGAGGAGCAGAAGGTATATTGGAGAGAATTATTGTAGAGAATTTCCCTAATATGGCAAAGGGAACAAATATCAAAATCCAGGAGGTGCAGAGAACTCCCCTCAAAATCAATAAGAATAGGTCCACACCCCATCATCTAATAGTAAAATTTACAAGTTTTAGTGACAAAGAGAAAATCCTGAAAGCAGCACGGGACAAGAAGTCTGTAACATACAATGGTAAAAATATTAGATTGGCAGCAGACTTATCCACAGAGACCTGGCAGGCCAGAAAGAACTGGCATGATATATTCAGAGCACTAAACGAGAAAAACATGCAGCCAAGAATACTTTATCCAGCTAGGTTATCATTGAAAATAGAAGGAGAGATTAAAAGCTTCCAGGACAAACAAAAACTGAAAGAATTTGCAAACACCAAACCAGCTCTACAGGAAATATTGAAAGGGGTCCTCTAAGCAAAGAGAGACCCTAAGAGTATTAGATCAGAAAGGAACAGAGACAATATACAGTAACAATCACCTTACAGGCAATAAAATGGCACTAAATTCATATCTCTCAATAGTTACCCTGAACATAAATGGGCTAAATGCCCCAATCAAAAGATACAGGGTTTCAGAATGGATAAAAAAACAAAACCCATCAATATGCTGCCTACAAGAAACTCATTTTAGACCCGAAGACACCTCCAGATTGAAAGTGAGGGGGTGGAAAACAATTTACCATGCTAATGGACATCAGAAGAAAGCTGGGGTGGCAATCCTTATATCAGATCAATTAGATTTTAAGCCAAAGACTATAATAAGAGATGAGGAAGAACACTATATCATACTCAAAGGGTCTGTCCAACAAGAAGATCTAACAATTTTAAATATCTATGCCCCTAACATGGGAGCAGCCAACTATATAAACCAATTAATAACAAAATCAAAGAAACACATTGACAAGAATACAATAATAGTAGGAGACTTTAACACACCCCTCACTGAAATGGACAGATCATCCAAGCAAAAGATCAACAAGGAAATAAAGGTCTTAAATGACACACTGGACCAGATGGACATCACAGATATATTCAGAACATTCCATCCCAAAGCAACAGAATACACATTCTTCTCTAGTGCCCATGGAACATTCTCCAGAATAGATCACATCCTGGGTCATAAATCAGGTCTCAACTGGTATCAAAAGATTGGGATCATTCCCTGCATATTTTCAGACCACAATGCTCTGAAGCTAGAACTCAATCACAAGAGGAAATTTGGAAAGAGCACAAATACATGGAGACTCAACAGCATCCTTCTAAAGAATGAATGGGTCAACCAGGAAATTAAAGAAGAATTGAAAAAAACCATGGAAACAAATGGTAATGAAAACACAATGGTCCAAAATCTGTGGGACACAGCAAAGGCAGTCCTGAGAGGAAAATATATAGCGATACAAGCCTATCTCAAGAAACAGGAAAGGTCTCAAATACACTACCTAACCCTACACCTAAAGGAACTCGAGAAAGAACAAAGAAAGCCTAAACCCAGCAGGAGAAGAGAAATCATAAAGATCAAAGCAGAAACAATGAAATAGAAACCAAAAAAAACAATAGAACAAATCAATGAAACTAGGAACTGGTTCTTTGAAAGAATTAATAAGATTGATAAACCCCTGGCCAGACTTATCCAAAAGAAAAGAGAAAGGACCCAAATAAATAAAATCATGAATGAAAGAGGAGAGATCACAACCAACACCAAAGAAATACAAACAATCATAAGAACATATTATGAGCAACTCTATGCCAACAAATTTGACAATCTGGAAGAAATGGATGCTTTCCTAGAGACATATAAACTGCCAAAACTGAACCAGAAAGAAATAGAAAACCTGAATAGGCCCATAACCAGTAAGGAGATTGAAACAGTCATCAAAAATCTCCAAAAAAAAAAAAAAAAATGCTGAGGGGCGCCTGGGTGGCTCAGTGGGTTAAAGCCTCTGTCTTCGGCTCAGGTTGTGATCTCAGAGTCCTGGGATCGAGCCCCACATTGGGCTCTCTGCTCAGCGGGGAGCCTGCTTCCTCCTCTCTCTCTGCCTGCCTCTCTGCCTACCTGTGATCTCTGTCAATCAAATAAATAAATAAAATCTTTAAAATAAATAAATAAAATAAAAAATGCTGAACACTTCTGAAAATGCTCTGAGATATCCTCTTGTATTAAAGATAGGAATGAAAATTAGTGTATATTTTAAGAAATTTGGCTTTATATATATATATATATATATATATATATAAACGTTTAAATCTCTTTGACCTCATATTCCTAATTCTGAGAATCTATGGTTTTTAAAATTTATTTTTATAATCAAAGGGTTTTTTTCTAGTTGAGAAATTCTAAATATCCAGAAATAGAAATAAGGGAACAGTTAAAATTTTTATGTGACACCCATAAGATAAACATACAATTATTAAAATGTTTTCAAAACACACTTGATATGGGAAAAAGCTTATAATATGTGAAATTTTTTTAAAAACAGGATATAAAGTATATATTCAGTATGAACCTAATTTTTGATATATTACATATATAAACAGGGAAACAAGAATATTTTCATTTTAACGTTTCTCTAAAAGTTTGCCACTATCTATTAATTTTTGACCAAAAGTACACAGGAATTCATGAATTAATTAATTTATTCATTAAAATATTTTATGTATTTGTCAGAGAGAGAAAGCCCAAGCAAGGGGAGAGGCAGGCAGAGGGAGAAGCAGGCTCCCCACCAAGCAAGGAGCCCAACATGGGGCTCCATCCTAGGACCCTGGGATCATGACCTGAGCTGAAGGCAGAGGCTTAACTGACTGAACCACCCAAGTACCCCTGGAATTCTCGAATTTATGTATTAAAAAGTACTCAAGTCTTGGGCCTACATCAAGGGGATTTCAATACTTAAGTATCAAAACACCTTTGTATAAAGCCACCTAACCTTCAGGAGGGGCCACACTGAGCCTCGAGGGCTTGTGCAGGGCTTCCCTGCAGAGCTGCACTTGGCTGTGACTGGCAGAGTCCCAGGTACCAACCAATGCAGGGATTTGGGGAGTTGTGGGAAGGATTCTCACCTGCTCAGATATCTCTCTCCCACCCACTTTTCATGGGTCCTGAAATTCTATCACTGTAAATCGATCATCTAAGTTAAGTCCTACCTTATCCCTGGAACTTAAGGGAAAAAAAAATCCACAGTGTGGGGTGGGGTGATGTATTAATTTGCAGTAACATCCCCAACTAAATTAGTTGATCAGACTTTCCCTTGTTCATTCTAGCAACAAACATTTCCTGGGCACCTAGAACATTTGGGAGAGATGCCAACCTGGGGACAAGGAGCTGAATCAATTTGGCCTCTGAAGTCTAAGGGATCACAGGCTGGTTGTGAGGCCAGAACGCAGACAATGACATATAATAAAGCTCCCCAAGGAAGAGATAAATGAGGTACAAATGGAGTCCGCCCTTGCATGCAGAAGGCGTGCAGAAGAATTGTGCCCAACCTGAGGAAGTTGAGAAGACTTCACAGGAAAGGTGTATTTGAGCCGAGTCTTGGGGGGAAAAAAAAAAAGGAGAAGTGAAGCTTGCAGAGGTGAAGGAAATAAGATAGGAGAGGCAAGGCAGCCAGAGAGAGCAGAAGCGTCCAGGAAGGTGCCAGCCTCCTGGGAGGGGCTCTCAGAGAGTGACCCTGGTGTGCACAGCTAAGTAGGGGCAGGACTGGCTAGAAGGGACACAGGTCCAGACTGAGCCCTCAAGTACCATGGAAACACAGGCGCGTTCCCATGCAAAGTGCCAAAAGAGAGAAGGATGTTCCAGGAAAGGGCGCAAGTGAAACACGTGCCAGCTCTGAAATTCTAGCCCAGCGTGCTCCTGTTTCCCTCTTCCACTTCAGATCCTGGCTGTCTACTGGAATCATGTTACACCTTGCCTCTCTGGTTGTGCTTTTAATCTCTACAATCCAAGGCCACAGTTGGATGAAAATCTTGTCCTCCTTAAACACGTCTCCTGTTCTGGTGACTGTGAATACCATTTCAACACACAAATACTTGCTGTTTGGTTTTATTGTGTGGGACGTAACTATTCTGAGAAGCCAGTGATTCATCTTATTTCTACCAAGGCAAACACAGCAATCAAACAGTACACCGGTACCAGAGTATGGCTAGCTTCTCAAACTAACAGGGGATAAAAAAGACAATTTTAAAAGGGTACAAGGAGGGAAGATGCACTCTTTGTTAGTTTTCTACTTGAAGAAAAAATTCTCCCTTTTACTTTTTAAGAAAAGAAATATCCCAAAACTTTAGGAAAACATTACTTCTTCCATCCATTCCTGTGTCCCATCTCCTGTCACCTTCAAAGCACAAATTTTCCGACAGATTTTCTGTACTTGCCACATAAAATGCCAAATCAAGGCAGAGCCATCAGCCCAAAGTGCAAAGCAAACTTTCGTTATTAGTCGTGCTGGCAAAAATCTTGGAAAGATACACAAATTCCAAGAAAGGACCAAAATATATCGCTGCAAAGCAGAACTTCCCTGTAACAAGATTTGTAAGATTTCCTCCCCCTGTAACAAGATTTGTAAGATTTCCTCCCCCTCCCCCCCACCCCGGACTATTCTGACAGAAGCTGAACTTATTTGTACAATGCTCCAAAGCAGACAGGGACACACGAACACGCACACGTACACAGATACACAAAGAAGACGTGCCTGAAAACTGTCTTGAGAGGGGGTGTTCCAAACTGGACCATGTGCGGTGTCCTTGCCCAGATGCATCTGACTTCAGGCTTGGGAACATTAAACAAACACAAAAACAAGACCCAGCAATGCGCGTGCTGGGCTGGATGACAGAGGCGGCGAGCAAATATTGGGATTGTGTTTCACCTATTGCCATGGTTACCAAAACAGGGTGGATACAGACAGAAAGAGAAAGAAATCAAACTAGGGAGACAATGCACCCCAGGAGAATGTCTGAATGTGTGTATGAGGAGCTTGCTAGGGAGGGTAGTAGGGGAGCCAAGAGAACCAATGGAAAGGGGCGTTTCAATACCCCTTTGTGTTGTGTGAGAAGCCAGCTCAGCCAACTCTCTGTACCGGCACAATACAGACCTCCCAAGGTCCATGGAAGATCCCCACAGCCCAAGGAACCCACAGAGGAGATGTGGGAAGTTTAGTTTTGCTTGGTGGAGGACAAGATCAGGGCAGTGTGTCCTCAGCACGAAGAGATGAAATACTGGGTGTGTATCCACACTCTGGATGATGAATAAGAATAGCTTAGTGGTATCAGAGAGGGAGACCACCGGTAGAAACTCTTAACTACAGTAAACAAACTGAGGGCTGCTGGAGGGACGGTGGGTGGGGCAATGGGGTAACTGGGTGGTGGACATTGGGGAGGGCACGTGAAGGAATGAGCATTGGGTGTTATATGCAACTGATGAATCACTTAGTTCTCCCGCTGAAACTAATAATACACTATATGTTCACTTGAATTAAAAAAAAAAAAAAGAATTGCTTAGTTGTATCATGTCAAGACCTGCCCCCTCCTCCCCTTCCCCAGACTCAAGAAGAATTATAGAGAATTGGGCCCATTCTTTTGGGCAGTCTGATGGTTAGCTTCAGTTCCCAGTTGACATGATATAAAAGGGAAAAGCTGATTGACCCTCTTCTCCCAGGTACTCTGCCTCGCTAACCAAAATGCAGAAAACACTTCAGGAAACACTTCCCGTAGAAAGTTCGCTATCACGGCAGCTAGCAGATGGCTTTCCCTGTCAACTCCTGACTGACACAGGAGACTGAAGTTCCATAAAGTTGAAAATCCAGAAACTGAATTTTAATTCCTTTTCTTTCTGCTAATTAACTATGTGACCTGGAAAAAGCTACTAACTTGAACTTCAGGCCTTTTTTCCTCAAAGAGAAAGGATTTTGCTGAAATGATCCCCCAGCTCCTTTCCTTCTTTGGAATTTGGTGATTCAGAGGCAATCGATAATCTCTCAAATTCCTATTTTCAAAACAAATATAATCAAATGCACCATCTTATGTATTTGAGGTTCTGATCAGCACATGAAATGTAATTCTGTAGGAATTTATTGTGTTCTACAGAAATATAAATAAATGGTTGCTAACTCTTATCAAGGATCTGATAATTGAATCATTTAGATGTTACCCCCCAAATGGCACGATATATTCCTAAAATTTAAATTTCCTGTAGTTTAAATGAGCAAAGTGGCAATGGATATGAACGTGCATACTCTCAGCGGACAGAAGGGACTTGGGACTTCTTTGGCTGTTAGAGAACTACTGCTGCTTTTAACTCTTTAATAACCATAACTAAGCTCACCTTCAGCTTTTGTCCTGGCCAGAGAGAAATATGGATCAGCCTTCTCTCCTGTGATTAGCCGATGAGAACTAGAGAGTCTAATAGCGGTAAGTGAAGAGGTAGCTGGGCCTGAGCCATTGATCTGAGCCTCATCTTCCTTTTATCACTGAGTTTTGTTTTTGTAAGAACTTGCTTCTACTCAGGACAGGTTACCACTGGGACACCTGGGATGGCATGATGAAGTAGAAACAGGACAAAACCCACAAGAAGACTCAGGTGCAGGGCCTGGTTATGCCACCAAACGATGCTGGAAAAGCCACTTAACTTTTCTGTGTCTATGAAATGAGGATAGTACTATTTCCCTGTTGACCTTACAGGGTTGCTGCAAGGCTCTTATGATATCCGAATATAGAAAGCTTTGCAATTTGCAAAGGGCTCTATTAATAGAAACGCATAGGGTGATCATTGCTCCTGCTGGCAAATCATGACGGTTTAGAGCTAAGACCAAGAGCCCAGTGCCGGGGTTCCCATCCCTACATATTTTACCAGCTTGTATGTTCTTCCCTGGTTACCTAACTTCTCAGTTTATTCATCTGTAAAATGAGAGTAAGAATAGTTTTCTCCCTCATGAGATTGGTATGAGGATTAAACGAGAAAACATAAGATGCTTAACACAGCTTCTGCCACATATACAAGTGCTTAGTTAATGTTAACAATTACTATTTTCTACCAGGGTGTTTTAAGAGAGCAAAGTGCCTTTAACAGGAGACCCACTGCTCATATTAGTGAGGGTGTAGATTTTTGTTGCTGTCTTTGTTGTCATGGAATCGTACATAATTCCTACTCATCTGCGTATGGGACAGTGGTTTTTCACAGCAGTGAGGGAGGAGGATTCTGAAAAAAGTGGCCACCTTGGCTCAGGCCATCCTCATGTTTTGATCACTGGTTACAGGGACACATGGCTGTTGGCATGATTCAAAAGTTAATGAGAGTTTCTTTAAAGTCAACAGTATTTCCTGCCTCACCACAAAGCTTCTGAGAAGCAGACAGCTCATTCATTCACTGGGGGTTTTTAAAAAAAATTTTTTTTTAATTCCTGGACTTTTAGGAAGTGAAACTGGGGGTGATTAAAGCAAATAGGCAAATCACAGAGTGGCATTTCTTAGGAGAGTCAGAGAGATGTTACCTGGAGACTGCCTTTTCATGTGTATAAACTTTCCAGGCAACTCCATATGGAGCCAGGCTCCTCTGTGATTTATCTGTTGGACAGTGGGTGGCCAAGGGGCACCGTAGGCAAACGGTTATCCAGCTCGATAATTAGGGAGGGGAAAGGCAAACACAAACACACCCAGGTTGACATTCAAAACAAAGTGGAGATTGAACCACAGATTGTGCACTATACCACCCTAGTTCTTGTCTGCCTATCTGCCAGCAGAAAACCAGGGGCCAAGAAAAGAAGCACTGTTAATAATTTATCAGTCCAGCTGATGAAAAAGGCACCATGCTGGGTAGAAACCTGACTGTCTGAACTAGGGGCCCAGCTTTGGGTTGAGACAACGGCTTGATTTCCCTAAGTTTTTATTTGCCTTTGGTGTCCTCACCTGTGAAAGGAGGAATTTGGGCAAGGTCTTCACTACTTACCTTCTACCTCTAAAAGCTTTTGACTCTCTATTTTTTTTGTTTGTTTATTTGTTTCATTCACTCATTAATGCACATACTTATGGATCTATTCAATAAATTGTAAACCTCACTATAAATGAGTTATTGACAAGTCGACAACTGAAATACAGCACAGTTAGCCTATCACAATGGAAGAAATGCACTTAGTATTGATCCTTCTCAATTCCTGGGAGGTCAGTGTTATTCCACCTTCTATTTTCTAAGTAACAGATATATTGCTTTTCTCTCAAGGAAAAAAAAAAAAAAACATGCCGGAGGTATCCTTCAAAGAAATCAGATGTAGTCAAATACTCTTTCTTTCTTTTTTTTTTTTTTTTAAAGATTTTATTTATTTATTTGACAGAGAGATCACAAGCAGGCAGAGAGGCAGACACAGAGAGAGGAGGAAGCAGGCTCCCTGCTGAGCAGAGAGCCTGATATGTTGCTCCATCCCAGGACCCCAAGATCACGACCTGAGCTGAAGGCAGAGGCTTTAACCCACTGAGCCACCCAGGTGCCCCTCAAATACTCTTTCTTAGTTGATTACTTAGCTTAGCATTTATCTCATTTTATCTTCTCCTTCTGAGACCCACCCTTGCCCCTTACCCACTCCATCCCACCCCCACTTCCACTGCTACTGTTTGGTTTCTTCTCCTTATTTTAATTCAACTCAACTCAACTGGTCAAATTCAGTTCTCAATCATGGGGCCTCTCTTAGTACAAGGAACCTTCATGATGCAAGGGTTAACTTCAAGGGGCTCCAGATCAATCCAGTAAGGAGGCCTTGGACATTCGGTACTACCAACCACCCCTCGTCTTTTCCAAGTTATCTGGAGGTATAAACCTCTAAATGGGAGGTCCTTGCCATCCTTATCTCCCATTTCGTCATCAATATAAATGAAACCCGAAGATTTTAGTATAATCTACTGGTTGCTGTTACCGGGAAGCTGTAGGTATTTTTATCTAAAGGGTCAATATTGTGATGAAAAAACTTTGTCAGTAGAGTCTGAGATGTTAGCCTTTGCTATGTGATGCATCATTGGACCAGTTTTTTTAACCTCCTGGAGCTCCAGATGTCTCAACTATAAAATGGGGACAACAGCCCTGTCATGGTGCTGTCCTGAGGGAAGAATCAGGTCTCAGGTATATGTACTTTCTTGGTGTCAACATTCCCTCAGCTTCCCTAAGTTTGTCTAAACTGTGGTATCCAGTGATCTTCCTGGAAGATACCCACTGATCTCGGGAATCTGGGAGGAAGAACCCATTGTTCTGGGTGGTTAGAAGCAGCCAAAGCTCTCATAGTTTTGAGTCTCCTCTGACCTCCAAGACGAAATCCAATATGCATATATTCACTTGTATAACACTAAGCCATAGGTTTGTCGGCTTGATTCTTCAGAAAAAGAATCCATAAGTCTCATTTAGAATCTGCCAGAATCATGACAGTACCAGTGTGGACAGCTGTGACTTCAGTCCACTACCTGATGTACACGTACATTAAATCAAAAAAGAGCACCGGACTACCTGATTCGGGTTTCCCACTTTTTTACACCATACAACTTACTGGGGACAGCTATTTTACTCTCTCTTCCACTGTAGAAATGACCAATTTGGGGTAGGAAATATGGATGCATCCTACTGAGCAATCACTATTTAGACAGCTTCTAACTAAGCTGTAGAGTTAAAGCAGTCCTGCCTTAAGCTTTTGTCCACCTCCAGGACCTCCAAGTTTCACCAGAGATGCAGGATGATGGCTTTTGTCAGTGGTCAATAGAGAGTGTGAAACAGACACTCTGACACCAACGTCCCCAGGAGAATAGGTCTGCAGTGTTGTGTGGGCGATACCCTCCCTGGCTGCTCTCTGGTTTCTTGTGTGCTCCGAGAACACACCCCGCAGAGTGCATTCATCACAATAGCCCATGTGTGACCTTTGGAAAAGTCCTTGAAAACAGTGAAACAGGAGTCTTAGTTGAAATCTGGAATCCATTCCAGTCTTATACAGGAAGAAAATTAGGCATAGAACAACAAAGCCCATAGTTCAGAGAAACCTGGGGAGGCTCTGGCTGACATTAAAATCATGGAAGATTTTTTTTTTCTCCATTACTTTGTATTTCGTGAAAGCTTTTCATCTGAGTAGCCCAAAGCTGCTAGAAAATACTGTCGGTTAGTAGATGGCAATAACTGGTTTCTCCAGTGAATAAAGCAAGCAGAATGAGAATAGAAATGCTGAGTAATGCATTAAAAGCCAATTACTAAACACTTTTCCAGGCAACTAAGTAAATGCTATTTCTCCAAAATGTGAGTGGCCGATACTACCATTTTCCCCCTTGGAATAACAGATTGGCAATAATGGTGTCAGGGGTGGGAGCCCGGGACAGAGACAACAACTATGCTCCCTAAGCCTTAACTCCAAGATAGAGCTCATTAACCCGGACATCATGGATCTGGAAAGATACATCCATCCACCCAGAGCATGAATCAGCAGAGTTGTGTGCTTGCTCAGTAAATTTAACTCGGCAAACGTCTGTGGGGTAACACGATTTTATAGGTACAGACCAATTTCCTTTTGTCTCCAGCTGATATTATTCACAATAAGTGGCCATGTGATGTTTTTCTTTCATACGTATAAATAATTATAAACGTGTACTCCCTTTGGAAGCATTCTCCTTCTTTGC
Source organism: Taxidea taxus jeffersonii (assembly GCA_003697995.1). Taxonomy (NCBI): domain Eukaryota; kingdom Metazoa; phylum Chordata; class Mammalia; order Carnivora; family Mustelidae; genus Taxidea; species Taxidea taxus. Next base: position 68,896 of record ML106239.1, on the reverse strand, counting down.
CAGTGCAAGGAGAGGGGTAGGACATTTCTGAGTCAGGCGGTGGCAGATAATCCAGTGAAAATCAATTGGCAGGGAAATTTGGTTTGGAACTATGTGTAAGAATCCACCTAAGGCTTATCTGGGAGGTCCCTCAAAAGGGATATAGACCCCAGACCAAACAAGATGATTCAGAAATAATCCAGCTGGGGTGCTCAGACCCAGAACACTTATTCATACACATGAATAACTTAATTTTGTTTTTTTCTTAAGTACCTTCACAGTTCATTTTTTATTTTCCTTAAAAAAAAAAAAAGAAGTAAATGGCATTACTCTGGTCTCTAAAACAGATGCCAGTTTGAACTTCACTCTGCCAGCAAGTATTTGATTTGGCTCTGCAGGGCTTGAGTTGAAAAAATATTTGCCAATTCCAAAAAGATTTAACGAGCTTTGCTGAAGATGCCGGTGCCATCTGGCATGTCACAGGGACTGTGGCATAGCAAAGAGAACTCTCTTAACCACAGATTTTATTTGCCCGAGGTAGCCAACACTGGGGATTCAGGAGCTTCCTTGAATCAAGGAGCTGAAAGACAAATGAGTAAAATTTCCGAGAGAAGGTGACCAAAGCAGGCGTCAAAAAAACTTGCTGCCATTGAAAATGAAGTCACCTGGTTTTGGTGGCTGATTTTCAGAACTGTCAATAACATCCTCATACCAGCCACCAGACACGGTCCCCAACGCTGTCAGTCAGGAAACCAAATAAATCTCTGACTCGTAGCAAAGCTACCCTGATCCAATATCAGATCTAAAAACTTTGCTACAGTGTATTTTATTGCCATCTGAGACCTTACTAATTGTGGCACCAGAACTTAACTATATGAAAACTGAACGACCCACTTCAAGTAACTCTACTAAGTACAGCCAGCAAATTTACTTTATGTTGCAAAGATGGACATGCATTGCTTTTATTAATATTTGATAGAACATAATGCATAAATCTTTCACTGTGATTGGAAAGACTGACCTTCCTGCACATAAATCTCAAATGTTAAAAGTCACTGAAAGTTGTCATCTGAAATCACGTATTTCAGGAAAAGGTGTAATTACCCTGTGCAAAAACAAGGCTGTGATCCTTTGAATTAGTGTCACATCTGACAACTATAACAAAAAATGAAAAATATTTCCATGCTAGTGTGTGCTTAAAAATCACATGTCTGTTTTCACGGATATGGGGACAGGAAGAGGGACAGTGAAACTGTGACCACCTTGAAGAATAGACACTCTGGATTGTCTTTGTTAATTTCACGTTATAAGAAAACATGCACCTCCTTGAGTGTATCCTACCTTAACTCCTATGGATCTCCCCAAATCCTTAAATGTCCCTTCTACTGAGGCTGATCCAATGCTTATTACACAGTCATCTGATGCCAAGATTCAATTACAAATATCCTCAAAGAGAGAGCCAAGTTCCATATTGCCTTTCCACGATAAAGACCTACTCACTGAAACAATGACGGAGCCGTCTAACTGACTTAACTAAAATTTGGAAGTCAGAGTAAAAATCAAAAGAAAAACTCATGAAATAACAAAATGATGATTATAATTGTTACTTACCATTTTGGCTTCTGAATGCATTGGCTGGACCTGGGGAGAAGCACAGGGGTTGCTCAGATTTGGACCTTGCATTCCCAGGAGGTTGGAGTTCACGGACATCTGTCTCTCCATCTAAGAGAAAGGAAAGCAACGGAATCAGAAGTCTAAGAAAAGTGGTCTAGGTCCCAGACAAAGCTGCATTTCTCTTTCAAGTGGGTCATTTAGAATTTCTTTGAACAACTCCGGAGAAAGACTGTGGTTTGGGGAAGGGTAAGTAGCACACTTCTGAGCCTTGAACTCCAGGACATCAAAGAATTAATCCAAAGCTGTGCCTGCTATAGAAGATGCCCCATGCCAATGAGAACCATGTTGTCATGGTACATTTACAAACAAAAGTATGGAATATTTCCACTTTTGCAAACACTCCAACTGCCACGAGTCATGCTTCTTTTTATAACTGTAAAGAATAATGTATGCACAGAAAAATGCTGCAAGGATATATACCAAATGGTTATTTCAGGTTATCCATGGCTTTTCTCCCCCCCTAAATTTTATATGAAAACATGAATCATTTTAGCAATAAGAAAAACATTAAATTAACTTAAAAAGTAATGCTCTAGAATATGCTGGGTCTTCTTGCCACTGTAACTTATAAACACAATCAAGATGACCAAGAGCGGGGTGCCTAGGTGGCTCAGTCGGTTACGTGCCTGCCTTCACCTCGGGACATGGTCTCAGGGTCCTGGGATCGAGCCCCACATCAGGCTCCCTGCACAGTGGGAAGTCTTCTTCTCCCTCTGCCTCTCCCTCCCTCTTTGTTTGTCAAATAAATAAATAAAATCTTAAAAAAAAAATAGATGACCAACATGTATCTGAGCTGCTGCCCTGGCTCGCCCCCCCTTCCCTGTTAACCTAGTCATGACACTACACAGCAGCAGGTTTTGGTCTCACGGGCGAGGCCTCTGGGCGGGGGGGTGAAGAAAGCAGGTGAGGGTACTGTACCACACATGATGGACACTGTCCTACTGGCTTGCCACTGTGTCTAGAATTAACATCATTTCAAATACCTGCATGAATTCTGGCCTTTTTGTCTCCAGGGTGTCCCTGTTAAAAAGGAAATACAGTAAAACCTCTCTTTCAGTCAAGGAAGGGTATGTCTGACCGATATTTTCTGTTGAGTAGGAATTGAGCATGTTTCAAAGAACTAGAAGAAAGCAAGTACACATAATACTAGGTTCCACAGAAGACTTTCCTCAAGAGGAAAAAAATAAATTCTTCGGGGCGCCTGGGTGGCTCAGTGGGTTAAAGCCTCTGCCTTCGGCTCAGGTCATGATCCCAGGGTCCTGGGATCGAGCCCCGCATCGGGCTCTCTGCTCAGTGGGGAGCCTGCTTCCTCCTCTCTTTCTCTGCCTGCCTCTCTGCCTGCTTATGATCTCTGTCTGTCAAATAAATAAATAAAATCTTTAAAAAAAATAAAAAAAAATAAATTCTTCAATGCAAAAGTTCCCCTTGCTGAAGGATGGAAAGGAAAACGGCTCAGAAACTTGAGGGAATCCAGTTTCTGCTCAAAGTTAGCCCCGGGAGGCTAAGGAAATAAATACAGAGTTCTTTATCACTGGGGCTCTTCCCAGAGCGCAGGACAGAAACCTCACAGGCAAGAATGGAGAGTGAAAGCCAAGGTAAATGCCCCTTCAGGGTCCCTGCCATGGTCGGGTTCCAATCCTACAATCCCTGCTGGGTCCGCCCCAGGTGTGGGGCTGCAATTACGACATTAATGTGCGGGTTAGCTGAGGTGCTCATGGAATGACACGAGTGATGGGTGGACAATCCCTGTCACAGCAAATCATCCTTTGCCATCCCTTAGCCTGAAAGAGCATATCAGTTATCTGGCAGCGTATGCTTCAGAAGGAGCTAGCTGATGAAGAATTTTCTATACATTCTAGAACATGCCAGCAAAACCTTTCGGGGCCTCATCAATTCAGCAAAATAAAATGTTCACTCCCATATGCCCCCTAGGTCTCTAGGTAGCCTGGGTATTTTACTTTTTATTATTGTTTTTGTAATTCTGGTAAAATATGCGTGTCATGAAATTTACCCCTGTAACTAGGATTCTGTGTACAGTTCAGTGCTATTAAGTATGTCTGTGTACTCCATCTGTTAAGTCACCAAGACTGGTCCACAGAATGCTTATTGCTTATAATTCCCCCTTCCAGAGGCTGGGAGATGGAAGAGCTAGAAAGGCGTTTGACCCTTTATTCTAACTGGTGACCATCTCCCAGAGGGAAATCAAGTCCAAAGGAGCTTTTGCTTTCAGTTTCCTGAAGGAAGGTCACTGAGAACTACAAATGGTTATCCGAAAGTTTCCATGCTGCTATCCATCACGAGCTACGAAGAAGGGCGAGTAGCTTACTTGCAGCCTCGGGATCCAGAATCAGCCATGCTTCCCACTCTGTGGAAAAGTTACAGTCTGTGACTACTCCTACTCCATGACTCACAAATTCAACAGAATGTTGAAAACAGGCTGATTCCTCTACTTTAAAAAAAATTGCATTTTTCCTTCTTTGTGATGATAGGGGATCAGCAAAATCCTCTGCAAGGCAACGATTTGGCTTTTACGAATAAGGTTCTGCCGCACGAGTGTGCTTTGGTGAGGTGCTAGAACCAAGAAGTCAGAAAGATGGGAGTGGTTTTGCCAGACACTAAGCAACATCTAGCCCTGGCGGTAAAACATCCAGGTAAAGGATTTCACCTTTTTTTGAGCTTCTCCTTTCCCTCTGAAACAACTCAGAAAACGGGAGCTACAGTCTTGATAGCCTCACTGGGCTTTTGTGATTATAAATGAGTGTTCATATTCCCAAATGATGTAAAGATTGGACTTTCAAGATAGGAAACCACAGCACCATGAGCTGCTGCCTTGTTGCTCACTGGAACCCCAGCATCTCGCAGAGTCCTTCGCTCATAGCAGGCGTTCAACAGAAGTTTGTGGAATGAACAGACCTAGGACTTTGTGAACTGTGGCCTGGTAGCAGGCACTGCAAATCAGTTAAGAATATTAGCTCAGCCTGCAGACAACAGACCTTTTCTGCCAAGGGAATCATGGTTCCCCAAGGGCAGGAACTCTATGGGAAGACTATGCTTACAATGCCAAAATCTGAGCCTAGGAGCAGGGAGCGTCATAACAAGGAAGAAAAGGCCTAGATTTCTGGGACCAGGAACTCTTAGGGTTTTTTTTTTTTTTTTTTTAAGGGATTTTATGACAGTTTTCATGAGTTACCTTTGTCTCACTCTAAGGTTTCTCAGCCTCAGTGCTGTTGACATTGAGGGCCCAAATACTTAGTTTCTGGTGGGGGCTGTCCTGTTCATTATAGAATGCTGAACAGCATCCCTGGCCTCTACCCACAGGGGCCAGTGGCAGCCTTCCCTCAGTGGTGACAACCAACAATAGCACCTCCAGACCCTGCCAAGCAATCACCCCGAGTTGAGAATCAGTGCTCTAGACTGACACTGTTGTCATGGCAGCTGGGCCTATCAGTGACATGGGTTGGGGAACTCCTGTGGGGGGTGGCATCCCTGGCGTTCTGTCTACATTGGCTCTTGATCATGTACCTGATCCTCTCCTTCTATTCTGAAGCATTAACAGGAGGCCAAGTTGTACAATGAGGTGATATGGTGGAAACCAGTGCCAGATACTTACTCACTGGGCACTCTCTGCCCATGTCCCACCTTTGTCCTGGAAACAGTACAGTTTAGCCAAATGGGGAAAAAAGGTCACCGAAGTAGTATTTTTCTGGCTGATGGATAGAATTTATGATAGGTCACTAATTTGGGACAAGGGGGGTTTAGCCTCTGAAGGAAGACGCTTATGGTGTCTGGCCGGGCTGAATAAAAAGTGGGCAAGTGGCATTGGTGGCCCTGTCATAGCTCATCTGAAGATGTCTCAGGGGAGCAAGGCAGGGAAAGTGTGTCAAACTCAGCTGTTCCTTCCGGCCCGATTTTGCAAAGATTGTTCCTAGTCAGGACGACCCAATATTTACAGCAGCCAGGCCCATTTCTCTGAACTTGGGGCTCCCAGTCCTCATCCACACCTGCCTCCACTCAGATAAACTGGCAAACTGCTCAACCTTCGAGAATCTGAGCTGCTCAGCGTGAGTTGAGATGGGGGTTCGTCGCAGCTGTGGGGCGTCAGACAGCTGCCTTCAACTTCTTACTCCTCAGCTTTTCATCTGGAAAATGAGCGTGTCAGTAATTACCACGATCCCGTTCCCACAGGATCCTGATGAGAGCAACGTGGAGTGACAAATGTAGACAGTTCCTTAAAATGTGAACATGCTCTGCCAGGCATTGTTGATACTGTTGTGGGAGGGTTTTCATGGAATTGTCATGTCATCCCTTAGGGCTTTTGAGAACACCTGTGGCCCAGGAATAAGCACATCAGCCAGGCTCCGCAAGGCACAAGGCCAGGAAGGGGATCCTGTGGAAGTAGAGCAAGGTTTGCCCTGGGATACTCTGGATGTCCCTTCTAGGCTAGTATGTTGTTTTGGGGGGTGGGGTATAGTATAGTATGTACTGATCACAGACCCTGGAGTCATACTGCCTGGATTTAAATCTTTACACTCCATCTTACTCAGCCTCCTGTGCCTCAGCCTCCTCATCTGTAAAATGGGGGTAATAATGGTGTATCCCTCACAGGTTTGTTGTGACAGTGAAAGCAGAGAATATAGTGGTATCTATCACACGATGACTGACCCAGTGGGCTTTGGGGTCAGGATTCCTGGGATCAGAACTCAGCTATGCTGCTTCTCAGCCAAGCAAGCTACTTGCCATCCTTTTCCCATTCAGACACCGGGGATAGAAATAGCACGTGGCTGACAGGATTGTTTCAGGTGTTCATGAAATGCCTATAGAGGGACTAACACATGGTAAGCCCTTAATAAATGTTGTGAGCATGCGTAACAGAACATGATATGCAGGGACACCTATTAGCAGATATTCTGTACCATCGTTACTGTTTTTGTTATTATAATTGTTACTCTGAGTCCTGGCAAGATCACTCCCTAGTGAGTTAAGGACACTCGGTATAGAGCCCAAGCTATATAGACTTTGGGCTAGGCATAAAACACTGTGTCCTTGAACAAAGTCCATCCCCTGGGTGTGGCAAGATCGCTTGTCACCAGCAGGAAGATGGGGCCAGGACTCACTAAGGGAGCACAGGGGGGCGGGAAAGCCAGCAGGACACCTAGGGACAGACAACAAGGCCCTCTCCGCAAAGTAGCACACAGCTCAGCTCTTCACCCAGAAGAAGTCGCTGTCTTTCCAGCTTAGATCTCAGCTTTTCCTTTACTGCTTTCAAAAGAGCAAGGCTCAGTGGCAATGAGAAGCACTTACTGGCATCAAGACGGCAGAGGATCCCGGCATCGTCGGGTTGGGCAGGGTCCCAGGCATGGAGGCTGGCATGGGCTGTCTCTGTCTGTTGTGGAGATGTAGCAGAGAAGATAGAGAGCCTGGGACAGGCCTGGCAAAACACAGAAAAAGCAGACATTATTCCTGATGCCTTGGGGCAGGGGATTCATTGCCTGCTTCCCGGTGTCCAGAACCAGCGGGGACAACACCATTACATGAGCAACAGATCAGATCCTCTGATGGGAACCACATAATTGAGGATATTAGGGAAATAATAACAAATAAAACACAAGCCTGGCTTCCTCTGCTGCTTCCTAGTTAATACACCAAATTCCACTTCATTTCCTGACCTCTGTTATCTAACTCATGTTCAATAGTCAACAAGTCGGCAAATCTCCTACAATTCCTGCTTCTTAGGGAAGGCACTTGGAGGTGAAATCCTGTGTTTACCCAGAATTCTCTGCCCTGTGGAGGATCTTAGACCCTGAGATCTGTGTACGTCATCCGGACTCTCCTACGCCTCTGCCTAGAAGCCCTCCTGGACACACTTTCACTGTCTGGATTCATAAAGCCAACTTGATTCATGAGTTCCCAATAGAAACCTGTTTTGACTTTTTCGTAGTTCTCCACTGTGGGTGGAAAAAAAAACAAAAAAAAACAAACAAAATAACAACAACAACAACAAAAACAAAGCCAGGACACAGATCAAAGTAGCAGGAATGAGGTTCATGCCAGTGCAGCCAGCCTTTCTCAGGCAAGCCCAGAGCCCAGCCCCTGATTACCAATCCCTCATTTTATAATAACTGGAGGTGTTAGGCTGTGTGACAGAAACTGATTTTGGCCTGACCTGCAGAACTTGGGTAAGCATTCCTCTGGGGAGTACATAGTTTGAGCTTTTGCTTCAATTTGCCAGAGGGGGAAAAAAAAATTTAGGACTTCAAATTGATTTAATGAGCCAGGGAATGTGTGGCTGAGGGAAAAAGGAAATTATTTGTGTTTATGAAAAATGGCAAATAAGTGACCTCCTCAGCTAAATTCTCAATCTCCCGATACTTTTGCTCTAGGGAGCTGTATAAATGTCAAACCATTAAATTAAAGATTTAACAAATAAAACAAAACAAATAAACAAACACCCCCCTCCCCCGCCGCAGGGACCATAAATGAAGCTACTGTTTCTAGAATTAATGCATTTTCTTAAAAAAAAAAAAAAAAAGATTTGTTCGTGTTAAGTGCTGGGTAATGACTGGAGACGGAGATGTCCTATGTGGCCCAGTGCCTTTCTCAGCTTCAGGGAAGGATAATCCCATTCAGAGTAGCATAAGAAGGCTCTCCTTTGGACCTCAAGTGCCTCCCGTGCCTGAATGGGGGAGAAGTGAGGACTGAAACAGGGAGATTATGCCAACAGGATCTTCTTTTGCATTGTTGCTGAAATCTCAAAGATTAGGTTTTCTACTCTTTTTGCCTAACAGCTCCTTTGAGTAGAGCTAGCTATCCCAGGCACATGGATTTTAGAAGGATTAGTGACAAATTAGTCAATATTTATATGTTCAGGAAGTTATATAAATGAAAATATAAAAGAATATAAAACTTTTACCCAGACTCCCTGCAGATGTACACAAATGACACCCAGCTTTATGACCAGAATGTGTGTATGAATAGTTACACGGAGAGGCCAACCAGAAGTAGCCTGCAACAATAAAATGAGTGTTTTCAGAAAAGCAAATACATGTTATGGGTATTTCTGGACAAGTGCCCTGGGGCCCTCTGGAGTATAGATTAATAACAGGATTAGTAGGGTCTTTAAAGGTCCTTCACCTTTCAGAGCAGTAGGAAACTGCCAATTGTGGTAACTCCAAAACTCTACAGTAGGTTGTACCTTCACTGGGTCTTAAAGCCTACCTTATTCAGAGGTGGATAGCTCAGTCAGATAGGTATAAATGGTGGCTCTGTCAACAGACAAGGTCTGCTTTAGATTCTCCAGTCTTTTTATTATTATTATTTTATTTTAAAGATGTTTATTTATTTGACAGAGAGAGAGACAGTGAGAGAGGTAACATAAGCAGGGGGAGTGGGAGAAGGAGAAGCAGGCTTCCCACCAAGCAGGGAGCACGATGTGGGACTCGATCCCAGAACCCTGGGATCATGACCTGAGCTGAAGGCAGATGCTTAATGACTGAGCCACCCAGTTGCTCTATATTCTTCAGCCTTAATATTTTGTTTGTGACCTTTGCTGGGAAGAAAATAGCTGTATATCAAAGTATGTCATCTTTAATAATGGCCAGTTCCTGCAAGTGCAAGGTTAGTAATCTAAACTGCCCTGTTTTATAAGGAGAAAGATTCACTGAGACCATCTCTACAGATAGTTGTTAATCATCTATCCATCCACTCGTGTACAGATACCCAGACAGAGAGATGTACACACATACATTCATGCATACGTACAGATACATCTAAACATACAGACATACAACCTTCTACCATACTTTCCTCTAGCCACTGGGAGGAATGCTTTGGGTATAGATAGGGACAAGCAAAAAAAGACAACTGAAAACATTTTATAATGATGATTTGTCATATCATCCTCCTAAAGAAATGGCAGCATAGTATCATCATTTACATTTTGTTTCCAACATGATATATTAATGCTAATCTTGGTGATCAGTTCCTATTGAGTCATTTTTAAAAAAGAAACCAATTAAACCATGCTTATGTGAATGAAGATGCAAAAGTAATTCAACTCAAAATGATTTTTCATTCTTCACACAACTAGGGAAAACTAGCTGGACAGAGTAGCTGGGAAATGGTATACTTACTTCCATACCATGCATAGATGTACCAGATTTTTAAATACCAAGCATTCCTTCATTAATTAAGAAAGCTTTCCAGAGTACTGAGTTCCCTTGGAATTATAAAAATAATTGCCTAATGATAGCAATCAAACCAATTCACAATATATAGTTGAAAGAGAAGTGGCTATTTGAGAACTCTGAAGGTTTGGATTCTAAATAACTCTCGATTATTATTTTACACAGATCTATATTTTATTTATTTATTTATTTATTTATTTGAGAGAGAGAGAGAGCTCACACATGCACACATGTGCACATGCAGCAGGGAAGGGCACAGGAAGAGGGAGAAAGAATCTTAAGCAGGCCCCACACCCAGTGTGGAGCCTGACACAGGGCTTGATCTCACGACCCTGAGATCATGACCTGAGCCAAAATCAAGAGTCGGACACCTAACCGACTGAGCCACCCAGACACTCCTCCACAGATTCTATAAATAATTTTCCCAACCTTAGCTGGGAACAAAACTGAGGGGTTTTCTATGCTTCTTGCTTGGGCTTTTAAAACTACAAATCTGACAGAAAAGAAAAATCTACTCCTACCTATCGTGGGGTATACAAAGGGCTAGATTGAGGTAATTATGTAGCTTGGCCCAATAAATAATCATTTGTCCAGAATATCCTGATCACTGAAGCAAGAGTGGTATCAGAATAATTATATTAATTTTCTAATTCCCTTTGTGTATAGAGAAATAATTATTAACACATTGCACTTGCTTAAAACTTTTTATATTGCACTTACACAGTTTCATATTTTTCAAAATATTTTCACCTTCCTGTGACTTGAAACAATGCCATGTGGTGGGTAGGTCAGATTACCCCCCATTTTACTCAGAGTAAGCTGAATTCAAAAACATTTAAATGTGCCAAGATCATATGGGTCATGAAAAGAAGCAGGGCTCATATTCAACTTGCAACACAGGGCTTCCCCCATCACACCTTGATGGCTCCCATAACTAAGCTATTATTGATTTTTTATACTAAAATAAACTCATGGTCTATTTCCTTTGATATCCACACTTCTCCCTGGACTGGGCAATGAAGTAGTAAAATTCTGCAGTATTGCTAACACAAGAAGTCACTCACCCATGTGAAATTATGCTTTCTTCCTTAAAACAAACAAAACAAAACAAAACAAAAAAAAACCTTCCCAAACAACACATCAGTTAGACTCTGAAAATAAGATGGCAAATCGCAGCAAAGTTGTGAAAACAAAGACCCAACAGTCTTTCTCCAGTGCAGGCTTGTTGCCATGAGCTAATAATTCCAGACTTTGAGCAAGCCGAGCCTCCTTTTTAATAACCATATGCCTCTAGGTAAAGTATTTCTACTAAAAATTATTGAGGCATGGAACAAGGTAAGATGTGTGAGCTCATGTTGGATTGTTCAATTACTAAACTGAGTCCCGTAGCATTAAGAGTTTTCTAACTTGACAGATTATTCCTCTTTTTACACTTGTATAAACATACTGCTTACGGCTGAAATCTATGTAAGCTTTTCTTTCAATTAAAATGTCAAGGATGACAGACTGTGTTTTCAGTGTCCTTAACAGAATGAAAGGTACCACAGCAAGCGATTTCATGTCCTCATTTTTACCCCCAAAGGATGTTTTCCAGTCTAGGGGTGTCTGAAAAGCGAGCTCTGTGTCTGCCGCTCTTTGTGCTTGGACAAGCCCAACTATCTTACGGATTGAGGGACCGATGATTTTGTTTGGAAGTCTCAGGAGGGTCACTGCAGACTGTTCTCTTTCCCAAGTCTTCAAAAGGTCCATGGCACCCCAAATCGCCTATTGAACTCAAGACAGATAAATCTACCGGGTATGTGGTCAGGTAAAGAGAAGAAGCCAGCGGTGAAAAAAAAAAATTAGGTTAAAGAATGAGAAGATCAAAGTTAGCATCAAAATCCAATCACAGACACCTGAGAAATGGTGAGCACGTAGTAAATAACAACAGAAAGGAATCGGCAGGCCTCGGTGTGTGCAGAATAATACGAAAAGCTTCAAAGCAATAAGATGGAAAGGAGAGTGGGCAGGGAGCAAAGGATCCAGATGTTACTGTTATTAGAGTTTCTGACTCTGGGGGAGAGACTTTCTTCGCTTTGGGGCTCTCCATGTCATCATCTGTTTAATGAATGGATCAGACTGCAGGCCATCTGGAAATGCCCTGAAGCTCTAAGATTCAGATTCTAGAACTTGAAAATGAGATGCTTTTAATCTCATGAAGCATAGATGTTCTATGATGATTAGGGTGCTCTTCATTGCTCACTGATGAATCCACAGTGCTTCGGCGAGCACGCGCAACATGGTGGGGGGTCAGTGTCCGTATCGAATGGGACGCAGTCAGTACAGCACTTAGTTCTTAACGTCAAAAACAAACTTGAAATATGAGTGAACTACAAATAGAAAGTGTCTCTAAAAAGTAGGAGAAGTTGCTAAAAAGGACTTGATACATCTCAGGGGGTCCACACCTTTTCCTCATTTACATGTAACATAATTTCACCCCCAGACCAGAGAAAGAGTATTGCCCACGATCACTGTATTTAGTTCTAAAGAGAAATGTGCTTTCTTTCTACCTTCTTAAATGAACTATTGTGGCCTAACCTGGCAAACTAGTTTCTGTCTAGGATGGGGAGACCGAAGAACTAAAGACAGGATTACAGACTCTTAAATGTTAAGAGAAGGCTGTTTGTAATGAGAAATGCTTATTCTATCATTCTTCTCCGAACTGGAGTTTAAAAATTCTTATTTCTGTAAAGAAAGCAAACTGCAGGATAATCAAGTAGAATGGGAAATGGAAAGATAATATAGTTAATTTCTTCCATCGGTGATAATTATATTGTAAGATGGGATAGTGAAGGACATGGGTTCAGAAGATGGTCTGCCTGGGTTGGAATCCCAGCTCTGCCCCTTACTAGCTATGTAAACTTGGGCTAGTTACTTGGCCTCTCTGTGACTCAGTTTTCTCAACTATTAAATGGGATGACAGAGATATTTATCTTATGGCCTTAGATGAGTTACTACATATTAAATACAGTTGACCCTTGAATAACGTGGGCATTAGAAACCCGGACTCCTTGTATATAGTCAAAAATCCATGTGTAACTTGAGTCTCCCCAAAGTTAACTACTAATAGCCTACTGTTGACCAGAAACCTTGCTGATAATATTAACAATCTATTAACACATATTTTAGATATACTATATTCTTGTAGTAAAGTAAGCTAGAGAAAAGAAAATATTACGAACATCATAAGGAAGAGATACACATTTACAGTACTGTACTGTATTTATTGAAAAAACATCCACATATAAATGGACCTGTGTAATTCAAACCCATTCAAGGGTCAACTACATATTGAATATGTTCAATAAAATTAGTTACTTTTGTTTTTTTTCTTCTGAAACCCAGACCAAACGACAGATTAATCACTATACTTCAATCAAGGAACTGGGGCTTAAGGCTGGGATCTTAAAGTTAACACCAATCCTTTGCTTTAATTAAGGAACCACAGCCTAACCAAATGCCTGTAAAAGTGTCCCAAACTTCTGGCATATATAAGCTATTTCTTTAAAAACCCATTGACTTTGGACTCCCAAACCCTTCTGCGGAGGCAAATGGACTCCTCTCACCCACAGTTTTACAGAATTTCAAAATGATTCACACTATTTCTCAGAAAGGATCTTTGAAAATATTTCCTCAAAATGGAACCAAACTAGTTCCCCAGAGATTGATTCTCAGTATCTTGTTTTTCCTGAAAACAATGACAAAAATCCAACAGAAGCAATAATTGGGAAAACAAGACAGCTATCTGGCCCATATTTTAAAAGACATCCTGTTACCAGTATCTTTTTTGAATGAGCTCATGCTCTGCACCAAGTCTCACTGCCAAGCTCCTAAAGTTGGATGGCAAATACAATATTTTCCCTTTTAACAAATGAGGAATTTGAGACACAGGAGTAGAAATATTTAGCCTGAGAAAAGGCACCAAAATATCAACAGAATTCAATTAAAATATGTATTTTTCATTTCAAAGCTTTCTTAGGCTCAAGGGAGGACCTCTGGTAAAGATCTGGAACCTCCCTGCATGATTTGTACCCTTCCCCGCCTTTCTCCCCTCCCCCGCCACCTTTCCTTTGATGACATAGGCATTTGGGTGTCTGGGGAGAGAATTTTGCCTTTATACGTATATCCTTCCTTAAACGCTAGAAAAACAGCCTAACTTTGAAAAAGAGCAAATTCTCTAGCTCATCAGAGATTCCTGTAAGCTTGGCTCCTGGTGACAAAACTCGACATGGCTCCAAGGCCATCACATCAAGCAGCCCCTCACTGCTGCCCTGCTCATGGCCCAGGGCTCCAGACCAGTGCCCTCGCTGACTTCCTTCTGGTTTCATTGCATTGCCACCCTTCCTTCCTGCCACAGTCTTGAACGTAAGTAATTCCTCACTACCTTCTCTGAGTAATCACACCAGGTCAGGGCCTTTTCTGGAGTGTGCTTACCCCACATTCTTCCCTGGTAACACTTTCTCACCATTTATTCAATCAATGAATAAACCAAAAGTCAAATTAAGTATCTGAGACAAGTCAGGCTCTGTATGTACTCATTTCAGAGTGGAAAACGAGTTTGCCAAGTTAGGTCATTTGCCTAACAATTCATCTACAAATTCACAATTTGTGACAATATGATGAAAAACAAAATAGATGTGTTTCATGGTCTCTTGGAATTTACCACTTCAGCTCCCCGGTTATAATTCTTCAGTAATTTCTTTTTTAAATATTTTTAAATTTTATTTATTTATTTGACAGACAGAGATCACAAGTAGGCAGAGAGGCAGGCAGAGAAAGAGAGAGGAGGAAGCAGGCTCCCTGCTGAGCAGAGAGCCAGATGCGGGGCTCGATCCCAGGACCCTGAGATTATGACCTGAGCCTAAAGCAGAGGCTTTAACCCACTGAGCCACCCAGGCGCCCCAAATTTCTTCAGTAATTTTGAGTGATTTTTAAAAATGTCTCTGCTCCTAACTAGACAATAAACTGCACCAGTGAGAGACTGTGTCTGCTCTGTTTTTAGTAATGCAGATACTTTAGGGAGGTAAGGAAGTGCATGGTACTTAGCAGGTGTCAATAAATACTTCTCGAATTTTTAAGAACAGAGATACTAAGCGTCTCTTCAGCTGGCAAAAGACATTGCAAGAACAGAGTTCAATAAATTATCTTTGCTAACTAATGAGAAGAACTTAGATTTTCAAGTCATAAGTGAAACTCCAATTTACATTAATAGCCTAATATAACCCATTTCTGCTCTTGAAAAGCATAAATGGTTACCCCCAAGGTAATCTGTACTTTTTAGCAATGCCCCTTAAACTCAAGCTTTCTGATGAGTTCTAGACCCATTTGTTTTTACATCAATTAAGTTAATTTCCATTTGAAATTATATTCTAGGCATTTCATAAGAAAAGGCCAAGAATAATTCAGGAACACTCATCTGTCTCCAATCTATATAATGTTTTAAAAATTGGATGCCTGCCCTGCAATAAGGCTGTACTTTATAATGTTCAAAACTCTGGGCTCAGACGTACCAGTTACACCCACACCACAGTCAACTAAACATCTCGTTTCTGCTTTGCACTGACTTATCGATATTGACAAGAACACTTTTGTAATGATTATCACCAGGGGTGTTGGAAATTAAATTTACCACGCAAGATAAATTTAGGCCTCCTTTTTATCAATTCGGTACTACTGCAGCACTTATTTTATAGATGTAGTATCTGATATCTTGGAAATGAAACTTTTTCTTTAAATAAAAGCCTGGCTGCGAGAGAGCCAATGGTGGTCATAAAATGTAATACAGCTAATAGAGCTGCATCCCGCTGGAGCCTGTGTTGGGTTTTATAGCATACACGCTGTATCTACTCAGGCAGAGGAGATATTTACTAGTGCTTTCAAGTGTTTTAAACAGAGAGAGCAGAATAGAAAGGGAGATGTAAATTTATGGCCATTCTGTTAAGACTATTAAATCAATCTCTTTTTCTCCCCCTCTTTAATGACTGATTTCTGCACCATTAATCTGAATTAGTCATGCAGTCAGCCTGATTCATTAAGTTAACCAAAAACACGGTTGGATTGGTTTCTGATGTACTATTGTCACACACAAAAAAATCCGATTCCAAAATCTGATATTTTTTCCTTGTAAAGAGCTAAAGGCTCTTTTAAAAGACCCTTTATAAAAGACCCTAAATGCCTGAACAGTTTGGCTTTCGCCATGGGTCAGGCTCAAAGACATGACGAGATGGCTTTTCAATTAGCCAATAACTTCTCAGTTGCATCAATTATTCATAAAGTTACACTTAGAAAAGGCAAGTAAATGTAGACCAAAAGAGATGAAATAAATGATGATTTTGAATGCAGTCTCAAATAAATGATATACATCTGGCTGGCTGGGGAAAATTTTTTCTTTATAGAGAGCTATCTCTAAGTAAAATTTCTTCCTGTATCTAAGTTGTTAATAAGCTTCCTCCTTGCTTCATAAGGACAAATAAGGAGCCCTCTGATTATGAGCCTTGTCATTTACATGTGATTCCTGCTTGCATTCATTCACCATCAATGAATAATTCATGGAAACATTCACTAACACACTTGTCTGGATGTTCTGTAGGGGCAGAGCTCCCTGGGCTTACAAACCCCCACCCCCAACCCCAACTCTTAAGTCAGCAATTCTGTTTTGCTTTCTTCTGGACTTGCAGCTTGTCAGTTACCATCTTTTTTTTTTTCTTTTTTACTTTATTTAAGCTTTATTTAAACATATAATGTAACCCCACCACCCTCACCCAACCCCTCTTCCCCCCACCTCCCTCAGTTTGTTTTATGACATTAAGAGTCTCTTTTGGTTTTTCTCCCTCCCGATCCCATCTTCTTTCATTTTTACTTTTCCTACCACCTTAACTCCCACCCCCGTTGCATCTCCACTTCCTCATATCAGGGAGATCATGTGGTAGTTGTCTTTCTCCAGTTGACTTATTTCGCTAAGCATAATACGCTCTAGTTCCATCCATGTCGTCGCAAATGTCAGTTACCATCTTTTAATGGGTAAGTCGGGGCGGACTCCACACTCTGTACAATCACCCCATACCTATGCTCCAAATACATAACATCATTTTGTAGCTGAGGGACAAAAGCTCCAACTGCAGAAGACTTCAGCAAAAACAGAAGGGCTCTAGAAAAGATCATGGGACAACCTCTTACCCATCCTTGCACTTTGCAAGTTCTCCCTCCTAGGTCACCCTGACTAATGCCTTTACCTAACCTCTTCCTGAAGCTCAAGGCAGGGTCTCTTAGACAGTCTTCAAGTACCTCTCTCCTGGGAAACCCAGTTTATAACACTCTCCACCCAGCCACTTGCCAGGATTCTTTCACTCCTTAGGAGGAGGAGCTAGAAAGGCTGAGCTCCACAGCAGGAGAGGGGCTGTGGCAGTGATGCTGGAGGAGGGGCTCTGACTGTGGTGACAGCAGGGACGCAGAGTGCTATGAGCCTGATTCCTTAGGTTCTGTTCTTATGGATAAAGTAACACAAGTGCTGAGAGGCTAACTTGCCCTCCCAGGAAACACAGACAAGGAAAGAGGCACTGCTTCAAGGCTCAGCAAACTCCTCACCAGCTTACATCCTGACCGAGAGCCGCAAACTCTAAACCACGGCGGGTACTCAAATAGCCAGAACTGTAGGGGAGGGCGTGAGAGCCTAGAGAAAACCTTGTCAGACCAGGCTGAACACGAAGTGGGGGGGAAGGGGGGAGGGAAGAGAGAACCTGGAGAAGGCTCCAAAGACGCGGGGAGAAGTACTGAGAGGCCAGAGGGAAGACCTAAATGGAAAAGTAAGAGGAACAAGACCAGGAGATGACGAGAGCAGGCTTCAAGTTTCCAAATAACTATATTCAGAGAATGGTGACCAGTTACTCTCAAAGCCAACCAAAGCAGAATAATAACTGTAATAAAACAGCAGCACATGGGATTTACGTTAGAAGAAAGAGTATCTCCCAAGAATGAATAGTGTAAAACAATTAAATGGCTTGCTGAAGTTTTGGAATTTCCTCTTACTGGGCTCTTAAAAAATAGATTTGTCCCCATCTGGCAGGGCTTCTAGGGAAGAGGACGAGGAACTGGCAGACTTCTCATAGTCCTAAATTAGGGCTATTATTTTCACTTATTCCAGTCAGAGTGGCTGACAGAAATGATAGAGATAATGCTGGTGGCCATCATTAACCAGTAAATCGAATAAAGCAGCCTTGTGTGGCTGACATTCGGGCTGCCTGCTGGCCCTGTCATGGCCCCTGAGTGTGTGATCTGTTCGAGTCACTTAACTTCTCTGTTTTCTCATCTGCAAAAAAAAAAAAAAAAGGGTTATACTACCCACTTCCTAAGTATGGTGTGAGGGTGCTTTGATAATCATAGATATTATTTTATATGTGTTAGGCCCCTGGAAGATGATCAATATATATTCTATATCATCTCAGAGATGATGAATCTATTCTAGAAGATAAAATTATTGCCAGTGTCATTTTACAATACAAAGCAAAATAATATGGCTCTCAATTTTAGGGTGAAATAGTTTGGAAAAAAAAACTCAGAAACATCCAGGCTCTCTGAGAGATCCGAGTGTCTTTTCCATCACTATGAGACCTGGTGTCTTGTGCTGCATCATCTTCTCAGGAAAACTTGCTCTGTGTTCTCACAGCATGTACTAGTATCTCCATCAGACGCAAGAGAGAGTATCACAAAACACAGAGCTCATCACGTAATAGGAGCCTTGTAGAGGTTTGTTGAATGACTTAATGGGGTCACCTCATTGTACATGGTCTCTCATTTCCCGGCAGTAGTACCCCAATGACACATCCATGATAGGCTTCTTTTTTTTTTTTTTTTAAGATTTTATTTATTTATTTGACAGAGAGAGATCACAAGTAGGCAGAGAGGCAGACAGAGAGAGGGGAGGAAGCAGGCTCCCCGCTGAGCAGAAAGCCCCATGTGGGGCTCCATCCCAGGACCCTGAGATCATGACCCGAGCCAAAGGCAGAGGCTTTTACCCACTGAGCCACCCAGGCGCCCCCATGACAGGCTTCTTATTAAGGGTCATGATAACTTGAAACACTATCCTGAAGGGACAGACAATTTATCGTTGACTTAAGCAAGGGGATAGGGAGGAGGGGCAGAGTTTCTAGGAAACTGGTATCCTCCTTGAGCAACCTTTCCTGAGCTACCTTTCAAGTTCTCCCACTTCGCAGCAGCACTTATCATGAGCTAAATTGATATTAATCTCAAACACTTAGTAAAATAATAGCAATAAAGTTCATAATAATGATACTTGGCATTTACTTTGCACTTTGCATCCAAGGACCTCAAAGGGCTTTGCAATTTTCAAAGCTACTCATGGGCTGGACACATAAGCAAAGAAGCCATTGCGTGTAGCTTTCTCGTGGACAGAGTTGGTTCTATTATTACGTTCTGAGATTGAGACAGTGGCCACACTATGTGCATAAACACACCCACTATCCACAGACACCCCCAGACATCTATATGCTAAGAGGCAAAAGTGATAAACAGACATTCTGTTCCAAACACACTCTTATCTGTATCAGCCTTGTCAAACCCTGGAATGCAGATTTGTATTTTGATAGAGTTGTTTTATTATACTTCTTTCAACCCCCTCTTGGTGTATTTATAGGTATAACTGGAAATTCCATGTCTGTTCTTTAAAGACATAAAGCTTTAAAGGACTTATTTTCCCTTTAAGTTCATTCCGAAGGAAATTTTGCTTAGGCTTAAACATGCAGGGGTTTATACATAAAGCATCTCTTCTAAGGCACTTTTCCCTTCCTTGGTGGCCTGACATTTGCCAGAAAGAGTGACTTGCTTAGTTTCCCATATTATTCCCCAGACAGCCCTATTCCTACTTCCAAACAACTGTGGTATTTGGGGTTTCAAGTTTAAAATGTAACTTGGTATCATTTCAGATGTCTTCCTACAGCTTAATAAACATCTTCCCCAGAGGGACTTAGGATCTGATTTTAATTTGTGGTAGGGTTATGGTCACAGTAAATGTCAATTTCAGCTATCGACAATAAGCCCTACTAGGAATAGAAATTGTATGTGAATGACAATACATTTATAGGATGGGAGGCATATTATGCGTGCCCATAGCTGACTGTTCCCCAAGAAATCTCTTCACTGGTCTGTGACGAAAGTTTGGTTTCTCTTTAGGCCTCTGAATATCAGCCACTCATCAGAAGAGAATGTGTCGATCTGAAGATCATAAAAAGATACAGCAAAGTAACCGAGCCCTTCATGGTATGGCTTTGAATCCTAATACCCCAGCCAACATTAGCCACTGGTTTGTCTCGTGATCCTGGGTTGTGTCCTCAAGAGCTCCTCAGAGCTTCTGTTTCTTCATGTATAAAATAAAGTGGTTCAGCCAATGATCTGCAAGGACCTTTTCAACTCTAAAGTTTATATAATCGGGTATAATCAAGAGTGGGTGGGTAAGTCGACTTATGGAAAGGCCCAAAACTACGTATTTTGGGTAAGCAACACATCAGTTTGGTGTGGGTTTTCCTCAAAGGTAGGGACAAATGGGTAACTTGTCACTGGCCTCTCTTGGACATTCCCTTTCCTTGAACAAAAGGCACTCAGATCAGAGTACCTGTAACATTTAACAAGGTAGGGCAGGGACCAGGAGTGCTGAAGGGTAAGAGAGGGGCTAGTTTCTTCTCAAACATGAACAATGATCCCTTTAATTAGCATAAAATAAAGGTCTCACTCTTTTGTGTACCAGAGTTAGCCACTTGTTATTAAACAGAATCACATTCTTTGGGAGAGGTTAGGTCAGGTCCTCAAATAATCAGTTCTGTCTGTTCGGTGTGGTGCCATCCGGCCCACTGGGATTGGGAAAAAATTGGGCATTCTGAGAATGACAAAAGTCCTCCAAGTCTGATAGCTGCCAGGCAAAACATTTTCACTACTGAATAGGAAACTCTACCTCACCCTACCTACTGAAGAGCTAGGATAACATTCCCTAAGTGCTTATGTTAAGCACATGGCTGATCCTGTCTGTGGTACCTGGGATGGTTAATTTTATGGTCTGCTTGACTGGGCTATGCGGTACACAGATGGCTGGTTAAACATCATGTCTAGGTGTGTCTGTGAAGGTGTTTCTGGAAGAGATCCGCATGTGAATGGGGGAACTGAGTAAAGCAGATTGCCCCCCTCCAAAGGGATGAATGAGCATCATCCCAAGTGATCTAGGCATCACCCAACCTATTAAGTTCTAAATAGAAATTTTTTTAAAAGATTTTTTATTTATTTATTTGACAGACAGAGATTACAAGTAGTCAGAGAGGCAGGCAGAGAGAGAGGGGTGGGGAAGCAGCTCCCTGCTGAGCAGAGAGCCCAATGCAGGGCTCTATCCCAGGACCCTGAGATCATGACCTGAGCTGAAGGCAGAGGCTTTAACCCACTGAGCCACCCAGGTGCCCCTAAATAGAATTTTTTAAGAAGGAAAAAGGTTGAGTTCTCTCTCTCTCTCTTTCTCTCTCTTGCTGATTGAGCTGGAACATCAGCCTTCTCCTGCCCCTGTACTGGAACTTCTACCATCAATGCTCTTGGTTCTCAGGCTTTTGGACTTGGCCTGAAATGTGTACCACTCACTGGTTTTCCTAGGACTCCACCTGTCAGATAGTAAATGGTAGGGAATCTCAGCCCCCATAATTGGCATGAGTCAACTCCTTATAATAAATCATATATGATTATATATTATAGTATAATAAATTATATAAATAATATATATATGTATTTATAAAATCTGTATATATATTCCATATCCTATTGGTTCTTTTTCTCTGGAGAACCCTGAGTAATACAGTACTCATCTTTAGGCCCTTTTCTTTAGAAAGTGTCCTATATTTCTTTAAATTTATTTGATAGCAATAAATTAGTAGAATCTGGGCATTAACTTTGACATCCCTCATCTTCTACTTCCAGTCATTCACTAAGTTCTATGTACTCCATCCCCCAAATAGACCTGGAATCAATCCACTTGGCTCCATCTCCACTACCAAGATCCTAGTCCAAAACACAATCTTCTTGTTTTTTCCAACAATTTCTACCTTCAGTTTCACTCCTCTCCAGTCCAGCCTCTGCATTATATCCAGAAAGATCTCCATGAACCAATGATCTAATCATATTTCCCTACTCAACATTTTTCCATGGCTTTCCTCAGCATCTGGGATTTAATAAAATCTTCCTTTAAATGTCCTACCTCTTGATGACTATTGTACTACTTTCTAATCTGACTTGATGTACTTCACCCACCCTGATATTCAATCACCCCCTAGGATGTGACAAGCTCTTTCCTACCCCAGAGCCTTAATACCTCCTATTGCCTTTGCCTGGAAAGGTTAGCCATTTGCTCTTCTGTCTACCAGTTCTTATTCATCCTTTAGGTCTCAATTTAAATATCACTTTCTTAAAATTTTCTCTGACCCCAAATCAGAGGTGCCTCTAATTTAGAGGGTCTTGTAACTTTATCTGCTTTTCCTTCATGCAATGTCTAATAATATGTTTATAGGTATGATTATTATTTATTGTCAATCTTTTTTTAAAAGATTTATTTATTTGAGAGAGAGTGAGCGCACCCTTGGGGAGAGGGACAGAAAGAAAGGGAGAGAAGCAGACTCCCACTGAGCATGGAGCCAAGCACAGGGCTCTCAATCTCAGAACCCTGAGATCATGACCTGAGCCAAAATCAAGAGTTGGACACTTAACCCACTGAGCCACCCAGATACCCCTATTTAGAGTCAATCATTATCATTATGCTCCTACCTCCCTGATGGCAGGGACTATATAACTTTTGACTGTCAGAGGTAAAGTCATTCTGATTTCTCTTAACCATTGGGAAAATCTGTGCTTACTTTCTGGAATATTCTACCCCATAGGGATGGAGAAGAAAGGAGAATACCATAATATAGCTGAAAAGAGTTCTAGGAGTTAAGAGGATTGATCTAACAGAAGTGAGTACCTGGTATTTGCCTATATGCTAATAGTAATAGATCTTTCCGCCTTTCTGAATTTGGGGGCTATTTCTTTTGAAAAGCACAAAAGCAAAAATGCCAAATGGAAATGTCCACTCCAGGGCTTATAATTTTTGCCTTAGGTCAATGCTGAAACACTCAACTGTTCTTATGACACTTAAGTGTCTTCCATTTTTGCCAATGGTTTCAATTGTTGAGGCTCTCCAAGAGGGTCAAAACCCATAACTTTTATGTAAAGTTCCCATGCATCGACTATATATGCCAAGAAAACCTCTTTAGTTAAAACAGTGCATGAAGAACTATAGTTATAAGTGCCTTGGACTGCTTTCCTTATAAGGCAGAACACTGGAAAAAGATCTGTTTTTTAACTCAAAAACAAAGTAAACAAAATCAATGATTTCCAAGTCCAGTGTGGCTGAGAGAATTCATTTTCTTAATATGGTATGGGCTCCAGAGTGACAGGGAGAGAGCGGACATATAGGAATGACTGTCTACAGCAGGCTTCTGGCAAAGCTTCTGGCCTATTGGTTCACAGCCAGTGTTTTTCTTCATAAATGAATTCCACATCTTTATTAAGTTAAGTATTTCTTTTTTTATTATTATTTGAAACATACTTTAAATATTTTGTTTTATGACGTCCTGGAAATTGATACAATTCCTTCCAGATCAGGGAAGATGGGAAAATCAATTACTTTTTTTTTTTTTACACTGACAGTGATTATACAAAAATTATGCCCCAATTTATCCATTACTATGAATATCATTTGATGTCATGTGTGAACAACACAAGACAGCTAGAACGAAAGGTGTCTTTCTGATTAGATTAATCAGTTATTCTTTTTCACAGCAAAGCCCTAATGGTTACTAAACAGAAATACACCCTTAGTGTGAGTTGATTTGTAGAAGAGTACTGAGAATTATAGATTTTAAATTACAATTGACCTTTTATAAGAAAAATCTTTGTAAGAACAAATCAAAAACCATCAAAAGCCTGAAGGGTCTGATGTCAGATCATTTACACAAACAAATTACAGTTTGTAATCCAGAAACTGAATCTTACGAAAATGAATTTTATCTGACATGGATGGAATTTCAAAGTTGGCTCATTTACATATGAGTTAACTAGCTTTATCCAAAAATGGAGGAATTTTTAGGGCCCTTTAAATCATGAGAATTGTTGGTTCAGAATGGGGAGGAGGACTGGGGAAAAAAATGAAGCCCAGCCCTTAGCAGAAACTAGAGTTGCCCTCCCCAATCTTCAAAACCAAGTTCTCAAAACCTCCTAATGGGTTTCACTGTTTTCTTTCCCGTGCTTATCATAATCAGGGAACCACACATTTGCATCCCTAATGGACGCTTTTCAAAAGTGTGTTGACATTTCAGTAGGTTTTGAATAGCTCTTAATGCTTCTCTCAATTTGGTCAGGTGCCCACAGATCTCCTTATATGGGTCTCAACATATAGACTGTCTGCTTTACTCATGGTTTGTTGTGTGTTGTTTTTTTTTTTTCCCCCCTAGTCCCTGGGAACCTATCTTAATTATACTCTTAAAAAAGTGAAAACTCAGAAGTCAGATGACTCAGAAAATGAGCATCTAGCTGGATATCCACACACAGGGCAACATCTTAACTACATCTGTGAACTCAGACACAAGTCAGAAGTATCATCCCTTGTGTGGTAAATTCACTTTTTTGAGCTTCTATTTTTGTCAGAAGGAAATAGATATAAATAAGACCATGAAGATAAACATAGGTTAGGGGAGAAAGTTGAAATCAGCAAGGAGCTCTTCTGAGCAAAAACTACACTGCACGTTACTCCTTGCATTTTCTACAAGAACTGAGAACCCAGAGGGAATTTCAGTCCCACCTACTTTCTGTGGCTTCAATAAAAAAAAGAATGTGATCCAACAGAAACACAACTAAAATTATTTTTTAAGTTTATTTTTTTAAACATTTACTCAGCTCCTGCTATGTTTCAGGAATGGAGGCTGAGAGTGAATAAAAGATCATCCCTGCCCTTAAGAAATCCATCATCTATTAAAAGAAACAGACAAGGCATGGAAGTCAGGGCACAGGTGTAATGGGAGAACACCCCCAGTGATATCTAATACCACAGGGGCTTTCGGGGGGGATGAATCCTGGAAGAAGAAATGCAAGAACTGCTTCAGGAAAGATGAGATGTTAGCTTTGAACTGCAGGTACACACGTGCGTGTTGCGGGGAGGGGATATTGGTGGTAGGGGCTCCAGGCTGAGTTAACCATTTGTGCAAGGCAGGTTGTTAAAGCACCTCAACACAGGCCAAAAAGACAGTAAATAATTACTGTGGCTCATAGCTTAACATGAGATGAAAACGATCTCTTTAGAATGTAACAATCCTACGTAGAAATATATAGTATCTGATGTGCATTCACTCAGCCTGATCCCCTTCTAGGGGACAAATTGGGAATTACATACATTTGGAATTTTTGACACTGATTTTCCAGTATTTTCTGTAGGTGGCTGAGTTACAAACCATGGGAACCATTTGATAGGCTATACTGTACAAGTTGATCCTTTTTGAATTAGGGAGCTGTGGAATAAAGGGAGAAAGAGGCGCGGGGTAAGTGGGAGGGAGGTGCTGGCAGCTCTGGGAGGGGGCTCAGCATTTTTTCAGAATCAAAGGAGCCCTTCTTGGCCCTATTATCCTATATTACATTGCTTTGGAAAAGGTAAAAATGCAGCTAGAATTCAGCCCTAGTTTTTCTGATTCTGATACCCTTTCTAAGACAGAAAGTTGGTATCACTTGAGTTTTCTCTCCCAGATTTCTAGTTTCAATTTCTTTTTTTTTTTTTTAAAGATTTTATTTATTTATTTGACAGACAGAGATTCCAAGTAGGCAGAGAGGCAGAGAGAGAGGAGGAAGCAGGCTGTCAGCAGAGCAGAGAGCCCGATGCGCGGGGCTCAATCTCAGGACCCTGGGATCATGACCCGAGCCGAAGGCAGTGGCTTTAACCTGCTGAGCCACCCAGGCGCCCCTAGTTTCCATTTCTTATCTTGAGCTCCACGAACATAGATGGGCACAAGATTGGGGGGGGGTGGGCACATATTTTAACCATCACTTTTACATAGCATTTTCGTCAGAGGTGCCAAAAGTAGTTTTCTGTGGTGTTTTTTTTTGTGTGTGTGTGACTTTTACTTTCCCTTTTGGGTACTCCTTTTGCAACAAATTAATTTTGGTTCCTGGGGAGGAAGTCCTACCTCAAAGCATTGTGTTAGATGCTGTGCAAACAAAATAATAGATCTGTTCCATTACTTCCAGCATGGAGTTAAAACATATAGGTTTAAAGATAGGGTTTGTTTGTTTTGGGTTTTTAAGTGGTTTTGAGGGCTTTTTTGGGGTCTACATGACTTGAAACTTTTTGAAAAGTATATTGTTTGTCCCTTCGTTTCTAAATCGATATTGTCAGTCACTGAATGCACCCTCTCTTTCAAAGGATAGAAAGAAAGGAAGAAAGGAAGGAAGGAAGGAAGCAGGCAAGCAAACCTTGGTGCTCCCCGCTTAACCATGAAGAGGAAACAAGGGCATGAGACAAGGTAGCTTCAGAGAGAGGGTGGCCCAGCCCATACATTCCCACCCAGACTCTTTCTCTCACTTGCTTGCAGCTCCTTCAAAACCCACTCCTTCTGTGCTTTTGCATATGAAAAATACGGCTGTAGAAATGTCAGTGGGCTTCTGACCAGCTAGCAGGAATAGCCAGTAAAAGATAACTGGAGGGACGCCTGGGTGGCTCAGTTGGTTAAGTGGCTGCCTTCGGCTCAGGTCATGATCCCAGCGTCCTGGGATCGAGTCCCACATCCGGCTCCTTGCTCAGCAGGGAGCCTGCTTCTCCCTCTGCCTCTGCCTGCCACTCTGTCTGCCTGTGCTCGCTCTCTCTCTCTCTGACAAAAAAAAAAAAAAAAAAAGATAACTGGAGGCCATTTCATCCATAAGATGCACAACTCTCCCAGGATCAGTCCCTGGGTCCTCAATCTGTTGCCCCTGAGTTTCCTCATGACAGCAAGGATTCTGAAGTATGGAGAAGTTCTTATCAAATAAAGAAGATGTAACAGAATTCAAGTTTCCAAGACCAGTCCTAGCAACTTAAAAACCTCAACCCATGCCCTGCCTCCATGATATATAGCATTTCCACACTGTGGCTGTTTTAATAAACCAATGGATATTTCCCTTCAATCTGTTTGCTTTTAGTGGGCTTTTCCCCCCTCTCCAAAGAAGCTGGAATTATACTGTCAGGCAAATGACTAGAATAACTGTGCATTGCTCTAGACACCAATGAATAAAATATATCAAATACTCCATATCCCTAGAGTGTATTATTCCACTTAGAAAATGGTATAATTGACTTTGGGTAGTATAGGGGGGAAAAATCCAAGTATTTTTTAGTTGTAGGGCTATTTTTTGGTAATTGCCTAACTTGAAACTTTAGTTTGTCAATCAGACAGTTTTCTTAGCCCCATAAATGCTCTTTCTTTCTTTTTTTTTTTTTTTTGGCAGTGGTGGTGGTGGGGGGGTGGGAGGTTATTGAAGGAGAACTAAAAAAATGGCTAAGCCCCACAGGCCCTTTTTCTTGTCATAAAGTTGTTGTCAAAAAGATTCGCTATTATGTCTGGGATGGGTGAACTCCATGGCATTTTGCGTTCAGTAAAAATGTCTCAAACCATTTTTCAGACATTTTGAGGTTTGGCAAAAACCTGAAATCCATCTTGCCAAGCACTTTCCCCCCTTAATTCTTAAACCCATGTGTCTTTCAAGGGAAATTTAATCCGTATGTTTCTGATTCATTTACACTTAACTCATCAAAATGGTGTTTTGTAAGAGCTATTTGATGTTCAAGAAGTCTTATGAGCTTCTCTTTTTATAAGTCTGAAAAGCCTTTCTTTCTGAGAACCAGAAAATTGTATTTTACCAGCTGTAAGCCAAATGATTTGAGCTGTGTTAAAAATCAGGAACCTGCTGAATTTAGGAGGCAAGGAAAAAGCAGGCACAATGATATAAGTAAACGTCTTCACATGTCTGCCTGCTCACGCATCTCCCAAAGACCTTTCAAAAACTCCCTCTTTCCCTGAAGAAGCCTAGCCCGTGAGGCCCAAGAACAAGCTATAAAGCTGAAGCAGGAAAGAACGATGGTCGGAGAGCAAAAATTCCCATTGATTCTGAAGACCCCCAATAGAGAATCCAAGCTCACAATCAACAGAAGTGAAACCTGGGGTGCTCCGTTAGATAAATCTATTACCTAGGAGATAAAATGATCACCGAATTCCAGGACTAGAGGGACTTACGAAATTTCTAGCCCAGTATTGTTCAGATTGTGTCCCAACTGCTCCTAGGAAGAGGGGGTTGTGACTTAAGGTAGCAGCTACGGGCCACTTGGGGTTCTGTTTTCTATAATTAGCTTCCACATAAGAGATTTTTACAGAAAGTACTCAGAGTAAACTCGGTTTAAAAACAACTACCTTAATTTTATCTGAGGACCCTCAGATTTAGGGAAGGAATCTCAGTTGGGACAGAGCCGGCCATATGACCCAGGTCTCCCGACCCTTGTCCTGCATTCTCACAATGCTTCCGCTATACCAATGCTTTCCCAACTTTGGATAGAGTTCATTGGTGGGTCAATTGGCAGGAAATTGGTGAAATCAGTTAATCTGACATGACTAGTGTCTTCAAAAAATGAAGAGAATATAAGATGCCCAAGAATGTATACACAGTAAAAATTAAGCATGATTTCATCAAACTATATAGACACACATCCACACATATGTAAGCATGCATGCACATGCGAGTATCCAGGGCTACAAGATAAAATAATACTTCTTACTGCTGTTCATATCAAAAAAGTTTCAAAACTGCTTTACCATATGGAAAAACATGTTTCTTCTACTGGTAGTTCTGCCAGGAGCCATTTTCAGTTTGCCTCATTAAAGACCACGTGGCTAACCAGAGCCCAAACGATACTTCTCACTTCAAGGAGGAAATCCTATGAATCACTGGCCTATTGCACCAAAGACGGCTTAATCCACAGACTGGGAGAAATGGCCAAGTAACGAATGTGTGGTGGAGGCAGGAAGGGAGGAGGGCCAGATACCTGGCTGAGAAAAGAAAGAGTCATCTCCATCCTCATGTGATTTACAAACAGCAGGAATGATTTCCAGCCTGCCTCCACCGCGACGGCACAGGGGACGACGATTCAGGCATATTAGCACCAGCATATTTCCAAAGTGCATTTTCCGAGCACTTAACAATCATTAATTAGTTAGAAACATCCTTCCAAGGTCGGGAGGCACAACAGTTCATCTACACACAGCAAAGCTTTGGAGACTTTAGGGAAGCTCAATCGTACAGCACCTGGATAATTACTGTGGGAAGATTAATTGGGTTAACTGGCTGTGAAGAATCTTGTGATAAAGCATTATGAAAAAACACCGCCCTTGCTGCATGGTGAGATGTCAGAGCTGGCATCCTTTGTGCCTAACAGCTGAAAGCTGCCTCCATGGGAAAGGATGCAAAGTCATTAAAACAACTATGAATGACCCTTTGCTCTCCTTTTTCAGAATCGTAATGAAGTGACAAGTTTTCTGTGGTCACAAAGTGCCTGAGTCTCTTTGGGATTAAAGCGTGAAGTGGGTTGTGTTGGGAATTGTGGTCTAAAACCGGTCCCTAGGTGGGGAGGAAGAGGGAGGAAGCAGGGAGTTTCAGAGCCCAGAGGTCACATCCTGCAGGTGGGTGGGTGCTGTTTCTGGGGTGGATTCCAAACGCTGTCCTCATCAGACATGCGCTCAGCACCGGCCCTTTGCTGTTCGGGGAGGAAGGAGAGAGTGGTGGGAAGCAGAGAGCGCCAGACTCCTGGACATTTACCCCAACTCATTTATGGCGCAGGCACAGCACGCCCCACCCACTAACTAGACACCAGGGAGCTTTCGGCTGGAGGTGGAAAGCTAGCTATCTTGTCCATCTCCCCATCCCTCCCCTCAGACCAGAGGGTGGAGTCTGCACTGTGAGGTGCCCGAAGGACTCCCAGCTTCTCAAAGCCAGCTAGTTGGGCTCCCCCATCCCTCTGCTTGTCTAAGTCTTTCTTTGCACTCTCCTCACCTTGTCATCCCCAGGAGCCAGAACTCAAAAGAGGAATGGAAAGCATACATTTGAGAGAGAAGATGGAGTTCCTGGCACCTGGAAGCCCAAGAGCCTGGCAGGACAAAAATGGGCTCCTCACTGTATCAGAACCCAGTCCCCTCTCTGCCACCAAATAGCTTTATGCTAATTCGCCTCTCTGCTGTGTGGATACTGGATAATTTATCACATCTTTGGGTGGCCTCAATTTCTGAATCTGTAAAGTGAGCGGCTGGGCTGAAGGATCTCTAAGGTTCCTGCCCTATCAATGCATTTAGAATTATGGGATTATTCTTCTGTCACTGTAGAAATTCTGGAGAGTGAGAGGGAAGCCTGATGAAATGGCATCCCTTGTGAGGTGCACACTGAAGCTTCCTCTTTGGCCTCGGATGGAAGGAAAAGGCCACAAGAGCAGCCATGTTCCAAGCTAGGTCAAGGCCTGAATTAAGAAAAATAGTGTGGCTAGATGGGGCACCTGGGTGGCTCAGTGGGTTAAAGCCTCTGCCTTCAGCTCGGGTCATGATCCCAGGGTCCTGAGATCGAGCCCCACGTCAGGCTCTCTGCTCAGCAGGGAGCCTGCTTACCTTGCCTTTCTGCCTACTTGTGATCTCTCTGTCAAATAAATAAATAAAATCTTTAAAAAAGAAAAAAGAAAAATAGTGTGGCTAGAGAGAGGCTAGTGTGCAATCGTCCGAGGGTGGATACTGCCTGAGAGCAGAGTGAAGGCGAACATGCAACGCCACAGTAATTTACATGGACATTTACACTAAATGGGTTTATCATAATTGCTGTTATTATGATTAATTCTCGAGGAATTAAAGGAGATCAGCCCTTCACTGCACTGCTGCTGAGCTGACTTGGAGTATTAAAATAAATAAGAAGGTCAAGAAGACACAGGCAAAAGGAAAAGTGCTTTATGCCTTCTAAAAAAGAAACCTACTACTTAACTAAAAGCGGTGGGGGAAAAAAAAAGACCCGCCTCTTCTTGGTGCTGAAATAAGCTGCTTTACTGTGAGGTCCTAGACCTCGTTTCCTGGCTAGTGCAGAGATCTGGTCACACAGAATAGGGTCCATGATAGGATTCTCTCCTCACCTCGCCTACTGCTCACAGTCCCACCTCCATTCTGTGACTCAGTTTACCTGTCTGGGAAGGAACTACTGAACGACAGTATTTCTTTCTACCTTACGGAGGCCCAAAATATATCATTATCCAGACTTCCAAGGAAGTCAACTGGTCCCATCTGGTCCCATTATTAAATAACATTTACTGAACATTTACTATGCTGAGTGCTTTACAGTTATCATTTCATGGATTCTGTCTCAGAGATGAAGTAAACTGCAGCTCAGAAAGTTTCAACAGCTAGCAAGTGGCAAAGCCAGAGTGGGAACACAGATCAAACTCCAGCAGACTCGTGGGGCACAGTCCCATGGGCTGTACTGGATTTTGAATGAACAGGTTCCACCTTTGCAGAGGAGCCTATTTACCGACCTTCATTTCCTGGTGACAGGAGCCCCACTTGAAGGTAGAGGGGCATGGCCAAGTGGGCAGCCAGCTCCATAGGCTAGAAAAGGCCCGCCTTGCCTTTCTCCCCTATGAACATGTGCACAGCTCAACATGATCTCAATTCTGGAAAGATCTTTGATTTAACGGGGAAAAAAAGAAGTTCACGGGCTCCTAGAACACAGTTATTCAAGGCAGGTATTCCAGCGTATAGAAAAGCCTCTTGGCCCCATTTCCACCTCCCGTTAGAGGAGTGATTGAGTCTGTGCATTGATAAATACCTTGACATTCTTTTGGAGCCTTATTATTATTTTTTTCCGGGCTTGGCTTTTCTGGACACATCCGGTTCTATTTCAGTCATTCAGATGGCAAAGAAGGAAATTATAAGGTAGGATTCAATTTTTGGTATCCTGTGGAGGAAAGGAAGACTCTGCTGATAGTTAGATGGGCTTCAGCTCTTGTACAACTACCCACTCTCGTTCTCCATAATGATTGCAGACTATTGATTAATTCTTCTTGGGTACAGTGTTGCTTCATCAATCATTAAGTAAGCTCTCCTGCCAGGGTAGGTGCAGGAAGAAAAGATGTATGGACTTGTTATAAAGTCTATGTGTACTATGTCGGGGACTTGGGAGTTCTAAGGGAAGTCAATTTCAGTTTTCAAGGATGAAAGTAGCCAAGGACCTATGCTAGTCGCAAGGGAGACTCATGATATACACACCTCTGAAAGCATTAGCAAACTGTTTAATAAGCCTAGGGTAGTTTGCTTAAAAATCAAAAAAATGTGGACCAGGGAATTTTGATTGGCCTCACCCACCCTTATAAATGTCACCCATTTTCTTTCCTCCTCTTGGCTATTTTCACATCCCTGAGCTATGATCACTCACTCAGCTACTTGCACACACATCTTTCTGCAAACCAATGCAAAAGGACTCCCCTCCAAAGGTCAAAGGCCCATGTAAGCCACACAAAAAGGGAGCAGAAAGGAGAAGCCAGTGTTCAAACGACTCTTCTTTTTTTTTAAGTGCAGTTCCAGATTTGCCCATCCCACTTTTTAAAATTAACATACAATGTATTATTGGTTTCAGAAGTACAGGTCTGTGATTCATCAGTCTTATATAATACCCAGTGCTCACTACATCACATGCCCTCCTTAATGTCCATCACGCACCCATCCCACTATCAATGAGGCACACGGCAGTGCTCATTCTCTCTCAGTCCACACTAATTTCTGCCTCTTTATGTTGACCTGGCCTTCCTGGTCAACACTTACTAAGTAAAATCCAAGACAACGTTTCTATCACTGGACTTGAGACAGCCTGGGGCCCGTTTCTGGCATAAACTTGGGGATCCTAGAATGGAGCCCTTGATGTGCATTTTGGGCCCCACTGCTGTTACAGAGTTCCACGAAACTCACCACCATCACACTTTCCAGTTTGCTACACCTTGGAAATCCCTTTCTCTTCAGTCTCCAAAATACCAGTTTTCCCACCAGAGAAGATACATGAGGGGAGGTAGTAAGCTTAGAAGGCACCTCAGCCAACTCAAGATACATGTTACCCACATATGCTATTGCAAATATAACCTCGTCTTGTTCAAGCCAGGAATGGAAGCCTGTTCTCAGGAGCGAATTCACTCATCTCCATTTCACTTCATTTCCCATTCACAAAGCCACAGCTGGGCGTGAATGTGGATGCAAGACTCTTCTTCCCAACCTGCCGTCTTCATCTCTCTCCCTTCACTCTGGGCGCTGGAAATTTGGCAAGTCCTCACCTTACTTTAATCAGAAAGGTACCTTCCCCTCTCTCATACCTGATGTGATCTCAGACCTGCTTTGGTTTTCTGGATAAAAAGCAGCCTAAGAGAAGGCAAGCTGGGGAAGGTAGAAGCCTGAGTGCTGTGTGGACCAGCTGCTTAGGGGAGGGTCTGAGGCTGGTTAGCTACACAGAAGCTTCTCCCGGTGGATCCTTGGCGGCCCCACTGTAGCAGCAGCTACAACTTACTTCCTGTGATCTCATTGTAGGCCTGGGGTGGGGGTGGGGGCTTAAAACAGACCCCCATTCCTCACAACTAACGTGGTAGGTACAGTTATCCTCATTTTACATAGAAGACAGAAACGAAGGCACAGTGAGGTACACTGGCTAGCCCAAGACACTGGTAAGTGGAAGAGTGATTTGAACACGGGCCTTTGGGCCCCAGAGGCTATGTTGTTTTCAGGAAACCCTACACTACTCCTCTGATCAACAGATGCAGGCATTTGTAAGAAGTAATAGTGACCCTGTGTACCCTTTACCCAGTTTCCCCAATGCTTGACCCCTAGTGCCACAGGTGTATCCACCAGGGAAAAACTGAGAGGGTGAGAGGAAGAGTGCGGAGTTTGGCACTGGCTACGGTTAAGCTGAGGCCTGGACAGTTGGCATTCCTCAGCCCTCTGCCTGGCAGACAGAGGGAATATGCGTGTGCCTCTTCTGCCATTCCATCAAAGCCTTGCCTCCCCATTCACCTGCTAACATGTGAGGCATGGCCCTGGAGGTCCCTACAGAGAGCAAAGCTGCCATTCAGGCATGTCCCCAAAGAACATGAAACATAGCCAGTTATCACCAAGATTGTCCATTGACAAACACAGCCGTTAGGCTCCTGACCGCCACGAAAGTGGTGGCAAGTCTGTCAGTGCTGGTGAGGTAGACCTAGCTTGGAGGGAGCTCAAGGGGTTAGAGCTGGTGTGACCCTCAGTTTTGCTGTGGATAAAAACAACACACAGGCAAACTAACAAATGAGTACAAATAAAACCAGAAAAAGCTGAATAAGGGCACGGGATGGCGGCAATGTCAATATTCGGGTTGTGATATTTACTATAGTTTTCTAAGCTGTTACCATTGGGGAAACTGGATAAAGGGTACACAGGGTCACTATTACTTCTTACAAATGCCTGTGAGTCTACAATCATCCTGGTAAAAATATCAGTTACAAAGTAAGAATCAAAACAAAAACTTCAAACACAACAAAACAATCTCCAAACAGTGGATGTGAGATTCTTACCCTCCCAAGGCCACCACAGGGATGAAGTGAGATAATACAACTCTGACCTAAGAGCTCGGCTGGGCTCATGCTCCCTACCCTGCCTCCCTGTCAGTTGTAAGCAGGACATTTCTGATTATGGGTGAACGAATCAGAGCCAGGTCAACATAAACTGTAATGCTCTAAAAAAAGAAATCATGCCCTCTTTATTCCTGAAGAGTCTCGAGCACACATTTGGCACTCATCAGACTATGCACAATGACTAATAACCTTCATGAGTGGTTTCGTTTCAGCTTGGGGTAATTTTTGCCCCCACATAGGCAGAGTTGGGGTCCTTCTCCCTATGCACAATTAAGCTGAGCCCATAAATACACACTTTACAATAAGGCCACTACCCTGGAATTTGGCTGAAGAATAGGGATATTGTTTGGGAAAATTATCTTTCTAAGAAGCACATATAGTTTTGCCTCTCAAGTTCTTTGAAGTTTTAAAATGTAGCCTTTGACCTCAACTAAAAACTTGAGTTTGTCTTAAAATTCCTGAATCAAGGAGTCATATGATCTTTTGGGGGAATAAATTCATTACAAATACTGTTCTGTATCATTATGAACAAATGAAAACTCATGTCTCTGACATTGTTTTAGCTTCATTTTATGCATCTGGGAAACTTGTGGGGTCTTTTAGAAAAATGTGCTGGATCAGTAATTCTCCCTTTCTCTTCCGCCACTCTTGCTGACAGACTCGCCCACGTAATTATCTCTCTTCGAGGACTCCTTGCAGGTAGCATTTGAAAACTAAGAATTGCACTAGGGGACTCTTCCATGCTAAAAAGCAAAAACAGAAAAACAGGCTTCAGAGTGGAGAAAGACCTGTTTCTCCTCGCCCTCCGCCTTTCATTTAAGGCACTAATACATCTTGAATTCAAATGCACTTTTCTCTGAAAAGTACGCCAAATACCTCTTAGCAAAACTTTTACAGACCACGGACACAGACACAGAACTTTCCAGCTGGAAGGGACTTCAGAGACCATCTTAGATTGGTTCCACACGTGGGGGAGGGGCTTACGGCCCACCTTGTCTGCTCCTTCATTTTAAAATGAAGCCCAGATGCTTTAAGTGATTTGCTCAAGGTCATCAGGATTTGCACTCAAGCCTCTTGACCTCTACCACACCACGCTGTTCCTTCCAAAAATTACCTCCGTTTCCCCTGCCCCTTCCATCTCTGCCCCAAAAAGGAGAGTGGGGTGGGGGGTGGGGGTAGTGAGGGGGGAGGGAAATCCATAAAAAATCACAATTAATTATAACCAAGGCATGCGTTAAGGAAAGAAACATAAACACCTTCCTGGTATGTGCCCCACGCCTCATGATGCCTCTTACTGTATGGCGACCACAACTAAAAGAGCAAGAGAAGTTCTGGAGTAGCCTGGAGTCAGGACTGCTCTCACCCGACCGGGTCTCCAGCTGCAGAGGGCTGCGTTCTGTAACTATCTAATGATGCTGGCTGGTTTCAGCAAGTCCAAAGCCTGAACAGTGCATCACTAAATACCTTCTATGAAACACACAGAAACGTGGTGCAATTTTCAAAATATCAGTCTCTCTCTCTCTCTGGGGACACTAGATCCTTAAAGCATAAAGAACACCATCCGTTGCCCCCCCCCCATTTATTTATTTAGCATTGATTCCTGACTTGCCAACATTAACTAGCTGTTTCTAGACAACTCAGTCAGGAAGTTTTCATCATCTCCCCCACTGCCCCAGCATATCGTCTTCAAATTAATTCAAGAACACAGAAGTCCCAAAGATAGCACTGGATTAAGTTGTCCCATGAAACAACAGAAAGTTACAGTTCTCAAGCAAATGCACAGTCGCGGTTAACACTGGCCGAAATAAGAGGCAAAGGACGGTGGCTGCTTTGGAGGCTCATCATACACGGGCTGTACAAGCCCACAGTCTAGTCTCAATGACAAATGCCACCGCACACCTCTTCACGCCCAGCACACCACACCAGATCTTCCTCCAGGCATTCGCAATTCGCCAGTTACACTCAGAAAGCCACCACCACACCGCCCCC
The DNA here is from genome assembly GCA_003697995.1 of Taxidea taxus jeffersonii. Classification (NCBI taxonomy): domain Eukaryota; kingdom Metazoa; phylum Chordata; class Mammalia; order Carnivora; family Mustelidae; genus Taxidea; species Taxidea taxus. The sequence continues at coordinate 32,281 of ML106239.1, read as the reverse complement.
ACCCCCCGCCGACTCCCACCGTCACTTCGCTCTGACCTTCTAAGAAAAGACAATCGTTTTGAGCCATTTAAGAAAGAGAGAGAGAGAGAGAGAGAATCCTGCTGGAAAATAATACACAGCTGTGATAATATCATATTTTTTTAAAAATACCATAATATAGTTTTACTTTTAAATAATAAAAGATAAAAAAGGGGCGTCTGTGAATAATTAGAGAATGCAGGCTGAAGCCAGTTACAGTCACTGCAATTGATAATAAACTGAAAACCCCTTGAGAGCAGGTAAATGCTTTGCAACCCTGACCCCCTTGCTCTCACATTACTTAACTACCCTGCGGTTCTAGCATTACATCACCATTCAAGCGATTGGTTCCTGCATTTTAACTCTCTCCCTGTCTCCTCCGATTAGGAGCGACACCGCAGCAAAGAAACTTCGCCGGAGTTTGCTCTTTCTCGCTTCGCTTTTTATTTGTGGCCTCTTTGCTCCTGTCGCACTCTGGCTTGCTCTGGGATTTTCTTGTTTTTGTTTTTGTTTTGTTTTGTTTTGCCCAACCCCGGCCTCGGTTCAACTCATTCAGGTCGCTGTGCTAGCACAAAAACTCTTATCAAAGTGAAAAGAAATGCCTCTTCGGGACCAGAAGAGGAGCGGAGGGGCTGGGGAATGAGGAGAAGGAAGAAGAGGAGAAACAAAGACGGGCAGAAAGGGGAGAAGGGGAAGAAAAAGAAGAGGAGGAGGAGGACGAAGACTGGAGAGAAGAAGGCAGTAGGGGCAAAAAAAAAAAAAATTCTAGAAAATCGGAAAAAAAGAAAATAAAATTAAAAACAAACCTCATGGACATCACTGAGGCTGAATTCCCTCCTGAGGTGCAGAACATGAGAGCTCTGGAATGAGTGTGTGTAGAATTTGAGCCAAAGCTTAACTAGCCTGAGTGAGTCATATCCTTCCCACTTGATTCCAGGCCAAGCGATGATGTAATGCGCTGGCCCTTCTCTTGCGCCTAGCTCTGGCTCTCTCCCTCCGGCTCGCTCACTTGCTCGCTCTTTCTCCTGGGCTCGCCCTCCTCCCCCTTCTCCTTTTTAGCTCAGTGCTGGTGAAGTCACCATTTAAATCTGGCAGAACTGAAGCAAAAACTTCAATGTAACCAAAACAGCCTCAGGCCGAGTTCCAGACTCGGGGAGCCTTAGTGGTGCAATTGCCCTTAGAAACGAGTAAACAGAGGGGGAAACAGTGCCGCCTGGGGATGGCTCAACAGCTGCCTCGGACTCAGAGAGGGACTGGGGGGCTTCTGTGGGCAGGGGTCCACTGGTTCCGAATTTTTTTTTTAATATGCTGGTTTAAAAAAAAAAAAAGAGTCCCTGTGTTCGGAAATAGGAAGGGAGACATAAGTAGAGGTGAAGACCCAGCAGGGTGACCAGTTAGGTTGGCAGGATGGGGCTTGAACAACCGAGACAGGTCCCCAGCCTGGGCTTTTCTTCAGAACCAGGTGACACGGTTTCCATTGCTCAAGGCTCTTTTTTTTTTTTCCCCCTTTTTTTCCTGGACCTGGATGGGATTTTCTGTTGCTGGATGCCAACCACCAGCCCTCCAGAGATTTCTCCCATCTGACCTCCCTGTCAGCAAGGGCAAACTCACTTCGGGGCCAAACACACGCCTGCGTCTGAAGCCATCAAGAACTGGGCAATCACGGTGGCTGTGCCCCCCTCTGGCCCTGTGTTGGTCACTCTGTCATGGGCGGAAGGGAAAAGGGCCCCAGTCTCCAAACAAAGCTTGACTTTCTGAGATTAGCACTCCACTCTCAGGTGAGCTGTCCAAAGAAGAGGGAATTAAAACCTGTCCCTCCTCAAGATGAATGACAAGCTGTTCATTCCTCTACCTGCTGAGGGTGGACTTTGGGGGGGGGGGTAGCCAGGGCAGGTGGGGCTGTCTGTGAGTTTAAAAGGATACAGGGAGAACAAACAGCATGTGTGTCTCTTCTTTAATTACAGAGGGAGGAACACCAGCCTGGGGTGGAAGTGGGGGGGTTGGGAGGAGAGAGTCCAACATCATCCCTTTGCCAACAGCCCCGAAACCTTTTAACTGCAGATTCTACCCCTCACTTCACACTTCTGCTCAAACTTAACCTAGAACAGTCCAGACACTTGCTGCTCTGTTAGCACAGCTTTTTGACTCTACCTTCCCTTCCCTAATCTTCCCCTCATCGTTAAATGCCT
>ML106239.1:0-29674 GCA_003697995.1 Taxidea taxus jeffersonii | reverse complement strand
AAAAAAAAAAAAAGTGATTTTCAAAAAAATGGGAAGTTGACTAGAATTTTTTTTTAAATATCACAAAAGCAGAAGAAAGGCGTGGGGTTGCAAGGTTTTGTTTTGTTTTCAAAAATAATCATAGCTTTTGCCAAACTATTGCCCCTCATCCCTTTTGTGCCCTAGGAACCAAAGAGGCACTAGGCACATAGGTCTCCTCTCCTCCTGTAGCCCAGCAGAGAGGATCCCAACTCCCCCACTCCCCAATCTCTTAGTTTATGGATGATCTCTGCTGCTGGGGACAGGGCTGTTAATCTGAGTCCCTTGGAATTTAAATCACAGCTTCAGGGAATATGGAGCTAAAAAGCAAGGTCTGCTCCCAGCATCTGCCTGACCTCAGGGGTGGGGTGGGGAAGAGCTTTCTCCAGCAGCCTGCCTGGAGCATGACATCCCCAATTGACGCTGATGCCACAGTTTCTGCAGTGACACCTTTATCAAGGCAGGCAGCTCCGAATTAAAGGTGATCAGCCGTAATTACAGCTGGCGCCACGGAAGCCCGTGGCCTGACAGCGGCAAATGTGGTTGTTATAAAGTCTGGTCCACCATGTCAGTGGCCTGTATAACTCATTTACGTCTGACTCGCCAAGCAGCTATTGATTTTTCTTCTGATGCAGGGAATAAATAAAACAAACTCTTCAATCACTCCTACAGGCCCTTCCACTCCGAGGTAGGTTGACAAGATTTTATATAAACTACTCTCTCCCTTTTTGAAAAGCCACTGACGGTGTTGTTTAATATAAAGCTAAGGACTTTCCCTTTGCCCCTTATGCTCCCTACAACCCCCTCCCCCGCCAAACTGCTGCCCACTCCCCTCCTTGCCTTAGATTCCATAGTTCACTGTTTTCTTTACATTATGATTTTAGGCATCTCAAAATGGATATGTGGTAGAAGGTTTCCAAACTGACATTTTCCTGTAACCTCAATGGGAAAATGATCTCTCTGTGATTTTTCTTATACTAAATCACAGGGACAGCGTTCAGCGGCTAGAAAGTGGGTCCCTGCCCCCCCCCTTTTTCAGTGGAGTCTGTAAAATGGACCCTGTAAAGTGGACCCTGTACTGTAGGTAAAGATGATGTAAGAGGAGCATCCCTAAGTAACAAAGGGGATGGCAGCTTTGGCCAAAGCCAGGCACAGACTTCTCATGAGGCACAACAGCGTCTTTGCTCTGCCCAAGAGGAGGAAGGGGCCAAGAGGTTCCAAGGTGGTGAGTGTGGCTCTGATCAGTGAGTGGTGTGGCCACTGGGTTCAGAGTTTCTAGAATCCAAGCAAACGTCAAGAGCCTTGTACCAGATGATGCTGCCACTACAGCAACAATGGGCAGGACACACGGACATTCCAATAAAACTTTGGAGTGCTGGCCTGAGTTGGAAACAATTTCAGAGTTCAAAGGGGTCTGAGTATTTACATTTGCACTTGCTGGTCCAAACAGAAGTACCCTTCCCTGCCATTCCAAATCGGGCGTTTTCACTGGCTGCTGGGTTTCTCCCCACTTGAAAAGAAACCCTGCTTTCCCATTTTCCTTCCTGTGAGCAGCTAATGATAGAGAATATCCTGTTCCCAAAAGGAAATTCCCCCCACCCCCTCACCCCCCGGACTCCAGAGCTTCCTTTTTCACCCATCTGGCCCTCTCGTTGACTCCCCACACTGCCTCCCTCCCCTCCAGCCCCCAGCCCCTTCCATGTCCTAGCTGCTCTTCTGAAGAACGGGGGCTTTGCAGATAGGACTTGTGAGATGCTGTAATTCCAGGGGGAGCCTTCTTAAAAGTAGCTCCCAGCCAGCAGGCTAGGCCTCCAGATTAGCTGGCTTGCTCAGGAATGCTTGCAACACCCTCCTTTCAGAACGTGTCATCCTTGGGGAGAGGGTGGTGGGTACCGCACAGCTGTTCCGTGTAACTCACTCCCAGACTCCCAGCTCCTGATGAAATGTTCGGCTCCGGAGAAGTGAAAGCCTCCGCGATTTGAGCTCAGAGTTCAGAATGCCTTTGGACCATCTCCAAAACAACCCACTAGAAAAGGCACCACTTGGATGGCAGGACTGAAGGGTGCAAGGGCCAGCTAAAGTAAACGCTGTGCGCCTGGGTGAATTTCTGAGCTCAAACACATGGAAACCCACACAGCAAAGAGAAGAAATGATAGCGATCCTTCCTAGAGAGAGTGTTTTTTTTTTTTTCCTCTTATAAAGGTTTGAATTTATTCTCCTGAAGGAAAGGCATATCATCTTCTTTCAGACGTTGTTTTTAAAATTTGACCCATGATTCCTTCAGTCCCAGTGGAGTTTGAGGGGCCAGATAATTTCAGCGTTAAATAAGCTGTAATGACTATCATATGTACCCAGCCATAAACCTAGTATTAAAAATTATTCAGAAAAAAGTGGCATCTCTTCCTTTTTTAATTTACAATAACCATCCAGGTGGTTTTCTAAGGCCTCCTTTGCAAATTGCTTCCAGGGAACCTTCCGGTCACAGACCACGGCACACCCACGTGGTGTCATTCAGCATTCCCTTCAACTTGGGTGTCCCGTGTTTTCACAGTGGACAGAGGCTGAGAGGTTCTCTGGGTGAACCTGTGCAGCGTGCTATCCTAAGTGTGTACTAGTGGGATTAGCTGCTTTAGATGGTTGAGCCTGCTAGAGCCAGCTCCCAGCACTCCCAGGGAGAAAAAGAGACTGGTCAGTCCTTGGTTACTTCTGTCTAGTACCTATTGCAGCTCTTACATTCCAGCCCTAACTCCAGGAGCTCTCAGGCAACTTGCTGGCCTTTCCTGTGTCCAGGCCTACTTGTAAAGTTCTGAAGTGGCAACATTAAGAGTGGCTCAAACAAAGGAATGAATTTCTAATGGTGGAGGCATCAGGAAGCCCTAGGGGTCAGCATTGGGAGGTTATGAGAGCCCTCTGAATGGCCTTAAAATATCATCATTGATCCTGCCTACTCAGAGCCTTTTGGCCCTAACTTCTCCATCTCTAAAAAATATATATGTCATTTAAAAAAAAACCCAAAGTACATGTCATTGTATTGCTTGAACTTTTCACGGTATCCGAAAGGTAGTTGACACCCAGTGAATATTTGTTGAATAAACAAATGAGTGAATGATTATACTTCTCAGCTCAGGCATTACTTTTTCCATGAACACTTTGCAAGACTACTATGCTGGGATAGATGTCCATTTCTGTAGCTTCCCATGCCATCCTGGACCAGACCCTATTCCACAGTAAGCCAGTTCTGGAAGGTACCTATTTCCATGCCTGTCTTCCTCATGAGTCACTAGCTTCTTTAGGGCAGAAACGGGTTTATCCATCCATCCATTCATTAGCACCCAGGCACCTAGCAAGCACCTGACTCACACACAGTAGGTCCTCAAGAAATGTGACTGCAGCTGGAGTGTTGACAGCATAGGCTGCTCTGTCTTCCTTGACTATTTTCCCTCCCAAAAGTCCTCTTTCCTTTTGCATCCTTGGACTTTTTCTGTGGCTTCCTTGAGATGTGGAAACTAAGAAACCTGGAATAAGAAGAAAATCCTAGGAAATCTTCTGGTTGGCCTTCTCCATCATACACTGTGCCATTTCTCCTTGAAGGGCCTTAGATCCCTCTAGCTCCCCTTTTCCTGGATCCACGTGATGGCGATGCCAAAATGCGCACCCTGAAGTTTTTATCAGAGCAGCTGACACTAGACTGTTTCCTCCAGTTTCCTCTATGAAGCACCCAGGGGAACTGAGACTTGAGGTCAGGGGAATGCATATTTTCCTACTGGTCGGGGTGTTGAGGTGTCCTGGGGAAAGGGAGACTGCCACCAGGACCTGTTCATCCCCAAAGCAGCAGTGGTGTCAGTTCTAACCAGCAGTCCCTTCAACTCAGAGTTGAACTCTGGGAAGAATGCTCAGAACTCTGGGAAGAATGCTCCAAAAACTGGTGGAGGACACTCAAACATTTGTAGGTAGAAGTATAGAGAGGATCAGAGCCTACTGGGGTTGCCTGACTACAGTGAATTCATATTCCAGTGTTGAGTGGGGCTGGGACACGGCATTGTAGATGAAGCGGACTGGTTGAAGAGAAATCCTGGTAGGGAGAGGGGGCCACCAGATGAAGTGAGAGAAACAGGCCTCTGCCACAGGCTCTGCGGATAATCCTGGTAATCTACCAAATTCCCCTGGTCCCTTTGACAAAGCATGGTGACCAGGCCATTCTAGAGTGAAGCAGGTCGGGGGCACAGGGTTCAGAATTTAAGGAGGTGCTCGATCTTGGAACTGTGCAAATGCAGGTCGGTAATTCTGTAATCCTGAGAGTGAGCCCCTCCTTAGATATGGAAGCTGCAGGGGCCCCACTTGCCTCTCCCAGTCCGGGCCCTGATTGGTGAGATTTATTCTTCTCTGTCCTCCATTAGCACCAGGAAGACTAGTGAAATGATAAGGGAGAAACTCTAAGTCTATCTGGCCGCCTGTGGGGAAGAGGGGCAGGGCCTACAATAGATTGAGCTTTCTCTTGGAAGTGTCACCTATCTTCAATTTGTCTTCCTTCTCAGTTTCATGTCACTTAGCTTGTTGTTCTGTTTTCCCCCCACTCTAATTGCTGTGTGAAACATTAAAATTGTGGCCTTCTCTATCCTCTCTGCTAGAAGTTCTAGAAATTGGGAGCGCCTGGGTGGCTCAGTTATTAAGCATCTGCCTTTGGCTCTGGTCATGATCCCAAGCCTGCTTCTCCCTCTCCCACTCCCCCTGCTGTGTTCCCTCCCTTGCTGTGTCTCTCTCTGTCAAATAAATCAATACAATCTTTGAAAAAAAAGAAGTTATAGAAACTGAGAATTTTTCCTAGTTCTGTAGCTTTCATACATGTCTCACTGACATATGTACGTATACATTCATGAGTCCACACACGTCCATATATGCACACATGCACGCATACATACATGGAAACTTATATATATATGAATATATGCGTACATATATAGTCATCATTAGCCAACATTCATTGAGCACTGATTCAGTGTGTGCATTGTGTTAGATGTCCTGTAGATATTAATTTTCTTAATCCTCTCAGGACCCAGCAACACTATGAAGTAAGCACTCCCATCGTCCCCATACTATGAAGAAACTGACTTGGGATTGAATAACGTGCCTAAATGTCACAGTGGGGCTGAGAGTTGTAATAAAAGTTGTCTAATGCCTAGGTCAGGGATGTGACGCTGCCACCTCCTTGTTCTGCATTGGTGCTTTAACGCCTTCCACAACCCAGATGCTCCTGGTGAGCAGGCTAATCTGTGTGAGCGGAAGGAAGCCGTGTTCTGGGGCCTGGCAATCAGGAGGGGAAATGTGGGTCTTTTTAGCACCAGGCTCCTGATCAGATTTTCCCAAGGAGGAGTCCTGGAGTAGAAGCAGAGAAGAATGAAGCTGTATGGCATAACATAGAGGAGTTAGAAATGCAGGAGCTTCCCCTTGTCAGGAGACGAGAGGCCTGTGCCCACCTCTCACTGCTCACCTGGCCTCTGCCACCTCCCTGAAATCTCAGCAGGGACCCCAATCGGGAGCTGCACTGCAAAGTTAATACCCCTGGGTCCCCAAGTGACCGCACACCACTGGTTTCCAAGCTCCATGTTTCCTGGTGGGGCTCCTCACTTCACATGGAGGAAAATGGGTGCCTGCCGGAACCCAAGCATTATGTTCCTGTGTATCCACAACTTGAAAAGCAGCCCGTGGGGACGGTCACACACATAACAACATTATGCCTTGGCATATTATAAATTCCAAGTATTGGGGTATCTTCAATCTGAATGTTTGCCCCTCACTCCCAATACTTTGCAGATGCACAAAAGGACTTTCTGAAACAGACTACTTAGTTTTTTGGATGAAACACTCTCCTGGTTGTTCTCATGATTAAGCATCCTGAAATGAATTTTTAAAAAACTATAAAAGTAAGAATGAATTTGGAGATGTTTGAAGGGTATTAAAAATAAAAAAAGAAAAGTGGAAAGCTAGGAATTGTATTTGTGGTTTCGTTTCTTTCCCAGAGATTCCCGCTGCATGGCTCTGTGTGTATTTAGTAACTGACCTCCTCGTCCTCTGAGCAGAGAGGTTCACCAGCCCTGATTTATTCAGGGGGTCTGCAAAGAGAGCAAGCCCTCCAACACTTGTGCCTGGAGGGGATAAAAGAAAATTTTTTAACCCCAAACACAAGCTCTTGGGCCTTCCAAATGAAATTATCTATGTTTTTATTAACAGAGCCCCTGAGTTTAAAAAGTTGGTTTTGATAAGAGAGAATAAATGAAAGAGAAAACTGCTGACATAATATTTTGGTTTCCAAGCCCACTTCCACATTTTACTGTCCCTTTCAGGCCCGGACACGACTGCGGTGTCTGTACCAGCACCAGAATCCCAAATAGAAAAGGTGCAGTTAATCCCACCTGATGCTGAAATGTAGCTTTAAACTTTCAGAGAAGGATCACAGAGACACTTTCATATGCACTGGTATATGTTTCTGTATAGTACTATACTGTATAGTATAGTACTGTAGGACTGATAATTAACTTGGTCTCATTCTCTCCATTCCTATGAGACCAAAACTGAATATTAGGATGTCCGAAGGGTCTTTAAGTTTGGGGGTGAGAGATCTGAGCCTTCTTATGCTTCATCAGCTTTAGAATTCCTCTGACATTAGCAGAACTGGGAAGGAAAGAGAGATTCAAGTACCATCTGGGGGAGTCCGAGTGCCCAATTCCTTTCCCTTAGCCCTCACCCAGACTGGAAAGCACGCTTTCAGCTGGTGTTGGAACATAACCTTTCTTGAGCAACAAGTCTCCTTGAGATGCTCATGAAAACCATACATCCTCCTTTAACCACGGACCCCAGGTTTACAATCCCCACAGAAACAAAGCACGCTGTCTTTGTATGAAACATCAAGCTATGCTCTTTTACAGGTAAAGCAAAGCAGCCTTGGGCAGCTGAATCTCGATGCTTTGAAGGCTGACCCAGATCCTGGCATGATAACGTGCAAACCTAGGTCTTTTTCTGGCTCAGTTGTTCTCAGATTTGCTGTACCTGAGAATCTCTGGAGAACAGATTAAAATGCAGATTTCCAGGTGCTACCTCAAAGACTGTAACAGCAAGGAGGAGCCAAAGCATGTGTATTTTTAAGCAAAACTCCCTAGAGATTTTGATGCTAGTGATCCACAGACCACCCTTGACGAAAGACTGAATTCTACCTGGTCATCCTGTGGTCATAGAAATTTTACAAATAAGGGGTGCCTGGGTGGCTCAGTGAGTTAAAGCCTCTGCCTTAGGCTCAGGTCATGATTCCAGGGTCCTGGGATTGAGCCCTGCATTGGGCTCTCTGCTCGGCAGGGAGCCTGCTTCCCCCTCTCTCTCTGCCTACCTCTCTGCCTACTTGTGATCTCTGTCTGTGAAATAAATAAATAAAATCTTAAAAAAAAAAAAAGAAAGAAAATTTACAAATAAATTAATAAGTAAAAGAAAACACACATAAATGTGTGTATGTTTCCCCTGCAATTCAGGGTACAGAGGAGCTGTGATCTTGCTTATGTCTTATTTTTTAAGGTAAAAAGTCTAGTAATCTGACCTATATTATCAAGCCTATAAAAATCAGCTATAGTGTCTTTTCCAAAACACAATGCCTACGAAGGATGGAAATAAAACACATATTCACAGTAACATGACACCATTTAAATGGCCTGTGGTATTAAGGTTCCCGGACCCCTGATAAGATTAGAGTTTCCTGACCTGTGGCTGGCTTAGCAAGGCATTTCTCTCCTATGTTTACTATCAATGCTTCCAGATGTTTACTTTGCAATATTCCCAGTCTCTTCATGTGACAACCACAGGGTGTGTGCTTTGGGGAAGGGAAAGAAATAATAGTGGTCGCTGAAGAATGCAACTGAATCGGGTAGGCCCACCACACCTTTGGCATAACTTGGTTATCTTCTAGAACTTTAGTTGAACAACAAACAGCGATGTTTGTTCTGTGTACTACAGAATGCTATAGAATTCTGCATAGGATCCACTGCCTTCTCCAGAGTTCTTTTCTTCTTCTTCTTCTTTTTTTTTTAACATTTCATTTATTTATTTGAGAGAGAGAGAGAACGCAAGCACGAGTGGAGGGGGGAGGGACAGGGCTAAGGGAGAGGGAGAAGCAGGCTCCCTGCTGTGCAGGGAGCCCTTAAAAGGGGGCTTGATCCCAGGACCCCAGGATTATGACCTAAGCAGAAGGCAGCTGCTTAGCCTACTGAGCCATGCAGGCACTCCCCCAGAGATTTTTATCCATCTATTTCTCTAAAGGATGTTTTGGAGTTTTTCAGAAGTATTCTATTTTTATCCTCGTAAAGTACCATGACCACTTGAGAAGAGAAAGTGCCCGTCCTTCCACAGACCCAAAAACTCGAGTGATGGATGAAGGGGAACGAGGATCACAACCTGTGAGTCATCCAGGGCTGCCTCCACTGCTAAGTAGGAATTAAGTGTCTGAATTACAATGATAGTCCTTGTATAATTCCTGTTTGACCAACTCTCTGTCATATTAATACTGTCACAAGAGCCCTGGAACGATGATTAAAACAGACACCACACATAAGTCCAGGGAACAGACAGAAGGGAAAACCTTGGTAGGTGCTAAATGGGAAAATAATGCTGTGACAGGAGGTACCAAGGTTGTAGAACATAAAGGGCAGTGAACACGGAAAACAATGATGGTGGTGACAAAAAGAAAGATGACTCTTCAGCGTTTCTTTGGTCACTTACTACCCTTTAACCCAGGGGTCTTCATGCCCCTTTCATCCTGACTCTTGTTGAAATTTTACATCCACTTACTCAGGGGAGCTTTGTGTCGACAGAAGAGGAAAGCCTCCAAGACGTGGAGCATAAAGAGACACTGATCATTATTGATGCTTCTTGTCTTTGACTAAAAGAGTTTGGGGATACCAATCTTCCTTAAAGTTCTGGATATTTTCAGAAATAAATAATCTGTAATTGCCAGCAAATTGCCTTTTCTGTTTGGATTAAAAACAAACAAACAAACAAAAAAAAAACCCAAGTGCTACTTGTTGGCTTCTTATAGTCAAAGCCAGAGCCTTCCCTGTCTCACTCCTGAGATGCCGTCGTGTAGGGAAGGGCGTGCATATATCTTACCCAAACTCTGCCTGCAGCTTCCCAAGCACAGGGAAGCACGATTTGGCAAGGTGAGATGGTTTAGAGCCTAGAAGGCCCCATGCCTTAGTCTAGGGCAGCTCCACTTTAATCGTCAACATTTCTGTTATTTTAACAAAGGCTATTTGGCATCACCTGCTGTCCCTTGACCCGACCAAACCGTAGCAAAATTGAGATCCTTTTGTTTCCATCTTGTCTCCCCTTTCAGTATGGCTCTCTGCGTTTCCTGATAGCCCTTGTTCTTAGCAAGTTTCATGTCATCTTACAAAAGATTTTAGCTGATAAAGGCAAATTTATCACTGTCTATGCTGAGAACTCCAGGAAACGCAAAGTCATAAGGTGTCATGGGGTCACTGGAGACACCAGGACAGAAGGTGGGAGGGGAAGGTCTTGGTGGAAGGATGTTGCTCAGTCTCGGGATCTAGATGTCAGAGAAACAGCAGAAAACAAAACGGACTGCTATGACCTATAAGGGGCAATGGAGGGAAAACAGGAAGGCAGCTGCTGGCATAGAGGTGACCACGGTAGTCCGTGAGGCTAAGCACTGCAATAGTTATTTTAAATGTGGAGGGACGAGCAGAAAAATATAATTTTCAAGGTACTTTCTTAATACAACCTCATAGAGTGCAAGTCCAAGTAGGAACGGTGGGTATGGCGAAGACTCTGAGATAAGGTGTTCAGGGAAGTCTTCTCCAAAGAGATGACATTTTACCTGAAAACTGAATAATGAAATATGGTGGTGTGCATGTAGACCCCAGGAGACCTGTGCACAGAGAACAAGGTAGAACAATGCCCTGAGGCAGGAAAAGGCTTGGTGTGCTCCCTGCTGGGAAGGAGGGCCACTCAGGGAAGAGAAGTAGAAAGTAAAAAGATAACCCGGGAAAGGGAGGGAGGGGTCTTGCTGGTCACAACTGCGTTTCTACTTTATTTTAAGGCTGAGAGAAGCCACTGGAAAGTCTAAAGAAAGGACTGACATCATCAGATCTTTATTTTGAAGAAACTGCATTAACTGCTGTATGGAAAATGGATTGTCCGAGAGTAAGGATTCAAGTTTGGGGAACAGTGAAGAGACTTAGCAACAGACAGGGTGAGTGGTGATGACAGCTGGCACAGGGCTGGCAGCAGGAGGCATGGCAGAGGAGGGAAGAGCTGAGATCCACTGCGGGAGACCCAGCCACACTCCGGGAGTTGGCCCCAGGAGTTGGCCCCGGGAGCACAGAAGACGAGGAATCCAGGACCACCGGATTTTTGATCCGATCAAATGAGTCAATGCTGTTGCTATTCACTGTGATGAAGAAGACTGGTATTGCAGATGACTCGAGAAGGGTCAAGAGTTTTGCTTTGGACAAGTTAAATGTGTGATCCCTAGTGACACAGACAGAGAAATCAGGAAGGCGGAGGGATAGGAAGGGCTAAGCTCGGTGGGCAGTCAGGACTAAAGACATCCATTGGGAATCAATTCTGATTGACTGTCTTTAAAGCCACAGACTGGGTGAGTCTCAGAATTGAGTCATGTGGGACACTTACAGTAAGTGCCGGGCAGGAGAGGGGGAGCTGGCGAGGTGGGAGAAAAACCAGGAAGGAGGCAAGGGAGTATCTTAGAAGTCAGTGTAAGTACAAGAGTTGCTTTAGATGACCAAGAAGTACACATTTGTTAAAAATCACCTATGCAGGGGCGCCTGGGTGGCTCAGTGGGTTAAAGCCTCTCCCTTCAGCTCAGGTCATGATCCCTGGTCCTGGGATGGAGCCCCCCATCTGCATCTCTGCATCTTATCGGGCTCTCTGCTCAGCAGGGAGCCTGCTTCCTCCACACTCTCTCTCTGCCTACTTGTGATCTCTGTCAAATAAATAAAATGTTAAAAAAAAAACACCTATGTGGCCGCTCTTCTGGCTGTGTTCTGCCTAGAAAAAGATGAAAAGGCAACACTGAAAGTCAGCTGGATGAGAGAACACTTCCTCTTTCACCCTACCACCTTCCTGCCAACACTCCACCTCTTTTTTTCCTTCTGGTTGTAAATATCAAGAGAGAAACTATTGCAATGCAGAAAACTGGAGGATTTTACTTGCCAGCAACAAAAGATGAGTTTTAGAAAAAATTCTTCCTGGGGCCAGAATCTTCTAGATACCCCTGCCCGGGTACCTTTCCCTTTTACAACCGCTATTCATGGGGGACTGAAAACATGGTTCTAACACCCATATAAATCTGTGTAGTTTTTGTTAGCAAGAGATGAACTTCTGATCAATAAGAGTTGCTGCTCTCATTCTCATTTTTGAGATTTAGAAGAAATGATAAAATTGAAATTACCCATGGGCATATTTTAAAATGGAGACCTTCTTTTGTCTCAAGGCTAGGGAGAAGACTAAAAAGAAAATTCTAAAACACGTTTTTAAACAATAAACCTGACTAATATATGTGGTTTTCATAGCTCTAGGGCTTTTCTCACTTTCAGATAGTCCCAGGGTGGTTTGGGAATGTGGGCTGTTCAATAGGTTGTAAGAGGCACATTCTAATAGACATTTTCGAGAGAACACAGGGATCCTGGGACAGGTTTTAAAATGGGAGGTCCTTTTGGGATGTATGATGATAGCCACTCTATCAGGCCCAGGAGGCTCTGGATGTAGAAAGAGAGAAAGAAAGGAAGAGAGACTTGAGAAATTCGCCACCCAAATTTCAAAAACGAAATAATTTACTTTAAAATGTAAGAGCCAAATTGTGGATGTTTTGATGAGGACCCTTATATTCCAGGTCCATCCCAATTTCCCTAAACAGCAATGGATGGGGCCTCTGTGAATCTGTCCCTCCCCTGAAGATGACCTCTACTGACCTACGAAGGGCAATGGAGGGAAAAGCATGGGGGTGAGTGCTGGGGCACAGGCAACCAAGGTAGTCGATGAGGCCAAGTGCTACAATAGTTGTTTTGAATGTGGAGGGATGAGCAGAAAAATCTTCTACAATTTTAAAGATCCTTTATTCACGCAACCTCACAGAGTGCAAGACCATGAAGATTTTAAAGTCCAACTTTCTTCCTTTTGCAGAAAAGAAAACTGAAGTAGTGGTAAGTGGCACTAACTCAAAATCACCCTGGGACCCTCTGCCCATTTCAGAGCTCCTTCTTTTGCAGCCCTGGGAGACTTGGTATCTCTGGATTGTGGAGAGGGTCTCATTCATTTAATTCCCTGAATTTGTTCTTGGCTTTGGGCTCTTGGGACTGGAAGTTGTGCCCTGCACAAGGTCAGTTGAGGGGCACTGGAAATGGCACATGGAAACAACAGCTGGGGCCCAGGGCATTTCCCCTTAACTGAGTCAAGACGGCCAGACTCTGTCGATCAGAATTTGTCAGAGCCTATTTCATAGTACATTATTAAATGCCCTGATGTTTTTGTAACCAAATAAATGCATTATGAACAGGACACTTTTCCTGCAGTTCTCTACAACATCCTGGATCTGTTCTTAGGAGTGGATAAAAAGCAGTAGGGACTCTGGTCACAATGATGCCAATTTATACGTGTTGCAAAGCAATCTGTTACCTCATTTAATCCTCCTAAAACCTTTCCCAGGGAGGGAGCTGAGGTCAGAAAGGTGTAATGACTTGGTCAAGAACACAGAACTGTTAACTAGATCCCAGGTCTTTTGACATCTCAGTCCAGTGTTTCTTTCCATAATATAATTTTTCTCCTTGTTGTATCTCCTGAATGCGTGTCATTTTATTTTGGAAAGTGATTTTTGTATTTGGTTGGCTGGGGTGGTAGGAATTCCTTTTTTCTTTTTCTTTTTTTAACTGTGGTAAAATATACATAACATAAAATTTACAGTTTAAAGTTTTTTAAATGTACAGTGCAGTGGTAAGGTTGAACTTTTGTGGTAGGAAAGAACAAAGAAAGTATAATAATAAGTATTATAAAAATAAAAGTTAATAAGTCCTTATTATATGCCAAGCAATGTGCTAAGAGCTAATCTTCAATATCCCACTAAGTTCTAAAAGCAAGTCTGGTTGCAATTCTTATTTTTTTTCCTGCAAATATAGAAACACAAGTTCAGAGAGGGTAAGTAACTTGCCCAAGGTCACACAGCTCGCTGTCGCAGTCAAGTCGCAACCCAAGCAGTTGACTGATGCATTCACACTCTAATCTACCACACCTTGTTTTTCCTTTAGGGCTGCTGTTAAACAAAACAAAGAGAACTGAAAGGCCCAATTCTTCTTTCTTGGCTTCTCTGCCTGCTTTGAACCCTTACGTGTTGACGGGCAACTGAGCAACCCAAGCGCTAGCAGAATTTGAGAAGAAGTACTTGAAACAGGCCAAAAGTCTCTTGCTTCTTTCCTGACCATCTGAACAATTAGGATCACTCTCTTCTGGCTAAAGCTGGCTAGCAATGTCTAAGACTGACCCAGGGTATCCAAATTATGCTTATCCTAAAGCAAATTGTAAGAGGACCTCATGTTTTTGAGAAGAGATGATGGAAAGCAGGAAACACGTTTCTAAACAGGAAGTGTCTGAATTTGTTTCGCAATAAATGTCACTAACTCAAGCGATCTAGTACATACTTTTGGATAACAGGTTGTTATAGGAAATGTAATTGTAACTTCATCAACAAAAGGAGGCCTCCTAGAGACTGATGGAAACACACACACACATACACACACACACACACACACACACCCATATAAATATGTACACACTTATCTATTTCTATACCAGTGAACTTCTGCTATTTTGACACCTACGGGTGTGCACCCTTAGGTTTTTAGATGGCACATGGGAGATACAGAGATTTGAAAACAAACTTTGAACAATTACCTCACATAGGCTGCATACTTTCTCATGCGCAGTCTTTGTATACAAGTAAGCATTCATGGATGAAAAACGTTGATGTTATTTTTGGATAAACTGTCAGCTTCTCTTCGCCTCTACTAATGACTACAAAAAACATTTCCAGTGACAGACACACAGTAGCCCCTAGAACCCCAAACTCGGGCAGATAGTCTAAATGGGGAGATACCCTTAAAAATCCCCTATTAAAAGGCGATGAACTCAAATAAGTGCTCTAAATTCAATGCCGACAGGTCTTAAAACCATGTTATTTTCAAGTCAATCGGAGAAAGGCAGCTATCACATGATCTCCCTGATATGAGGAAGTGGAGATGCAATGGGGGTGGGGGTTAAGGGGGTAGGAAAAGAAAAAATGAAACAAGATGGGATTGGGAGGGAGACAAACCAAAAGAGGCTCTTAACATAAAACAAACTGAGGGGGGTTGGGGGAGGGGGGTTGGGAGAGGGTGGGGTTACATTATATGTTTAATTAAAAATAAAATTTTAAAAAAATGTTATTTTCCACCATGTGTGGCAAGGAACACTCGGAATGACATCAAGAGGACAGGCAATGGGGGGGATAACTGGGAGAGAAAGCAAGAAAAGAAGAGCCAGGGAGCTGGGACTCTACAGTGTGCCCAGAACATGGGGGCCCCCAGGGGCAGCCTTTGGCTTTCAGCTGAGAGGTGCACCCTTATGGCTGGGCACAGGAGGAAGAAGACCCTAAGAGCAGGTGAAATGATAGAAACATAGATTCCTGACACAGGAAACAGACTTCCAGAGCTTACAGCAAACAAATGTTTTATTCAGTTCCTGGAGTTTGGCTTGTGGCCACAGACAGCCGTCCCCTGATATCCCTTATGTGAGGGTCCTGTGTTGGCGAGAAAGTCCCATAGTGGTGTTTTGTTGTTGCTTCTTTTTATTTTGAAATTATTTCTGTTGTTCAGAAGAGTTGCAAGATAATGCAAGGATTTCCTGTATGTCCTTCACTGAGCTTCCTTTAATGTTTGCTTCTTAATTAACCCTGGCACATTTATAAAAACTGAGAAACCAACCCTGGTTTAATACTATTAACTAAGCTATAAGTTTTATTATTTTTTTCAGTAATTTCTCTCTCTCTCTCTTTTTTTCCAGGATACTACCATAATGGGGCTTTTGTAATTTTATTTCCTTGTTGAAAAACAAGCTCTCTGTTGCAAATCCGAGTAAATGATCTTTGGTTATTTGGTTGTATCCTATATTTTTAGACTCCTCTGCCACTATTCGCTAACATGTACCCTATAAGTTTTGGCTCGAGCAAAACTGGCCATGTTTGCTGCCTCTCAGTATATCCTGATCTTTCCTACTTCTCCCACTTGGCTCATGCTTGTCCCTCTACTGGAAGCATTTTCCAGGGCTCATGTTTCTATACTCTCTGTAAGGCTCAAATCAAGTGCTTTCTACCTCAAGAAGATGTTACTAGTGCCTCAAGTCAGGTGTGTGCGTTCTTGCCTAAAACTAACTCTCCGAGGGACACCTGGGTGGCTCAGTTGGTTAAGCGGCTGCCTTTGGCTCAGGTCATGATCCCAGCGTCCTGGGATCGAGTCCCACATCGGGCTCTTTGCTTGGCGGGGAGCCTGTTTCTCCCTCTGCCTCTGTCTGCCTGTGCTCGCTGTCTCTCTCTCTCTCTAACAAATAAATAAATAAAATCTTTAAAAAAAACAAACAAAAAACAAAAAAAACAAAAAAAACTAACTCTCCGGGATGGGTGAAGTATTGGTGCATTTCTTGGGTTGCGTATTGGTGGACATCAGAGCAGGGCCGGGTGGAGGGATGAGGCTTGAGCAGCTGAGGGTCAGCAAGAAAGAAGGCCCTGACCTTTGCAATCACCTTTGCAATCACCTTTTATGATTTTACCTTTGCAACAGGGAGGGAACAGCAGTCCCTGGGGGTAGGCATTGCCGTGAATTTGAGAAGAAACTTCACCCACTGGTAGAACCCAACTCCTTAGGATGCTTAAGGCATAACAATACAATTTGATTCTGCTATAGAGTGAAATCCTATCATAAAACAAAAGGAGGGGTGCCTGGGTGGCTCAGTAGGTTAAAGCCTCTGCCTTCAGCTCAGGTCATGATCCCAGGGTCCTGGGATCGAGCCCCACATCGGGCTCTCTGCTCAGTGGGGAGCCTGCTTCCTCCTCTCTCTACCTGCTTCTCTGCCTACTTGTGATCTCCGTCTGTCAAATAAATAAAATCTTTAAAAAAAAAATAAAACAAAAGGAGTAGGATATTTCCTACTTATAACATTCCCTTACTTTAACCAGAATAAAGCCGGTCTTCACCCAAACTCTAGAGGAAAATCTAATGCTTTTTAAACCTTTTTGTTTAGATTTTTGTGTTTTGTTCTCCTTTCTTTACCACGTTAAAGGTGATTTAACAAGTACATTTTTTTTCTTTCGTAGCCACACGTCAGAGGGAAACATGAATGTACCACTGACTATTGCAATTGTTTTGTATTTTTATGATTTTACCTCTGTATATGCATACTTACAATAAAATTTTATATAGTTACAGGTATATGATAAAAATGATTACTAAAAAAGAAATAAAGTTTGACAGATCCAGAGATGTTTTCAAAACCCAGACTATGGAAAGGAATGTATGATGTGACCTCTCCTATCAGAATGCAGAACAAGGATTTATTTTCTGCAAATGAAAAGATGTGTTATGTTTGTTTTTTTTTTTTAAGTTTTTTTAAAATTTATTTGTTAGAGAGAGAGAGCGAGCACAGGCAGACAGAGAGGCAGGCAGAGGCAGAAGGAGAAGCAGGCTCCCTGCCAAGCAAGGAGCCCGATGTGGGACTCGATCCCAGGACGCTGGGATCATGACCTGAGCCAAAGGCAGCTGCTTAACCAACTGAGCCACCCAGGTGTCCCTGTGTTATGTTTTTTATTAGTTTTCTTATATATCTCTTAACATTTAAGTTAGCAAGTAAATTTAACCAAAACTGAACAGTGTAAAGAGAGATCGTGCATTAGACCCAGGAAGGGAAATCTCATGAATGTAATAAAATGTGATATAACCTGACTGTGGAAAAGTTTGATTTTGTATATGACTATACAGTATTTAAGGCTGGGGAGATCATGCAAGAAGACGTATGATTAAGTTAATGTGACTACAACGCAGACATGCAGTTTTTAAACCCTTAATTATCTTATACACTATAACTGTTCTTCTTTCTAAAGGCAAAGCAAATGCTTAGAAAATTCTATTAATAAGAACTGAATATTTGGGGTGCCTGGGTAGCTCAGTGGGTTAAGCCTCTGCCTTCAGCTCAGGTTGTGATCTCAGGGTCTTGGGATGGAGCCCTACATTGGGATATCTGCTCAGCGAGGAGCTTTTTTCCCTTTCTCTCTCTGCCTGCTTCTCTGCCTCCTTGTGACCTCTCTCTGTCAAATAAATAAATAAAATCTTAAAACAAAAAAAAGAACTGAAAATGGCCACTTGTAGTTTTTCAAAAAAGTCTAACACATCCATCAAATAAAAATATAAATGTGGACTGATTTCAAGTCTACTGAAGAGATATTTGTTTTTATTTCCTGGGCTTTGTCATTTTAGGGAGACACTCTGGATGTGACTTCAAAATTAATTCTATGGAAAAATGTTTATTTTATTTGTAAACTTAGAAATATTTTGCAAGTTTACAAATAAACAGAATAATTTTTTCTCTTTTGTAATACTGGAAAGTTTTTTTTTAACTGTTTCATCTTTTTTCTTCTCTTTCTTTCTTTTTTTTTTTTTAACATCATCCAATGGGATTTGCTTAGAAATGATCCTGATCCCAAAGAAAATATTTAGGCAGATTTATTCATGTCCTTGGGTTTACTATGGGTAGAAGGAATCTAACTATATTTGATCAAGGAAAGGAAATATATTCACAATTCCTCTTGCATATTAACAAGTTTTTTTACTCCAAAAACCTCAAAACATTTGGTAAGAATTTAAACACCCTCAAAACAGCGTCTAGAGAGGAGACAGTAGCATTTTAAATGCCAACAACAAAACTTGGCGGCAGTTTCAAGCAACGAGGAGGGCAGTGTCGTGCTTACAAGAAGACACACTGAAGACCACATTATCTTTGACGGCTCTGGCTGGTATTGCAGTGTTTGTCCTGGGACGAATGGGTCCACCCAATGACAGTGCACGTCTGAGAACTCTTAATGAGGCTGTGCAGATCTGCTGGGTTTGTGTTGAGTGGGTCATTCCTGGGCAAGTCAGAACTTTCCACAGGATCCCAAGAGCATCCATCCTTGTTTCACTCTCCATGTTAAAGCAGATCCCCAAGTCTTGTCACGGATGACCCCGCTCCATTGAAGCAACCATGCCCTGATAGAGTCCAGTAACTCAGGGGCATCATTGGGAGTTTCTTGACATGGAATGTGGCCTGCAATGGATCACTTCTCTCTGGCTTCAGCTGTTCCCATCCTTGTCCTTCTCCCTTTCTTTGGGCCACCTCCCACCCCCGACTTTTATTTTATATTTTTAAAATCTTTAAACACACACACACACACACACACACACACACACAACGAAATAGATTTTGGATTGATTCGCAAAAAAAAGCTGCACCTGCATACATAAAGGGCCCGTTAACACGAGGAAAGAAAAGTGATTTGGGACTGATTCAAGGCAGGGAACTACCCACTGAATCATCGCTGACACCTCCAGGTTTCTTTGGAGGTCTCCCATAAGAACACCGACCCAGCCCAGCCTGGTTCAACTTATGAGAGCTTAGCTGAAGGTGGTA
Source organism: Taxidea taxus jeffersonii (assembly GCA_003697995.1). Taxonomy (NCBI): domain Eukaryota; kingdom Metazoa; phylum Chordata; class Mammalia; order Carnivora; family Mustelidae; genus Taxidea; species Taxidea taxus. Next base: position 10,900 of record ML106239.1, on the reverse strand, counting down.
TGGCCGCCAGCCATATTACTCACTGGGGATATTGAGTCATATACATTTATAAGGAGTGGGCACAGCACATTAAATATCCCTAAGGAGTTTTGTAGCTTGAATGATGCTGCTGTACGACCCAGAGTGAAGGAACACAATTTCTAATTCTGGGGAACATGCAAGTTTCATCTCTACAACATGCGTTTCTTGTTTATTTCCTAAACTTTTGGCAATCGCTCCTTGTAACAATGCTTGTGCACTTCCAAATAAGAATGTTTATTATTTCTTGAGAGACGGAAATGAAAAAGACAGCAAAAAAATATTTTTCCTTAAACAGTTTAGGCCATTCGATCTATCATGGCTGGAATGGCCTTTTTGTACAGGACTTTGTATTTGCTTAAGGTGTAAGAAACACTCTTTGTTCTTTTTTTTTTAATTTTTTAAAAAGATTTTATTTATTTATTTCAGAGAGAGAGAGTGAGAGAGAGCATGAGAGGGGAGAAGGTCAGAGGGAGAAGCAGACTCCTTGTGGAGCTGGGAGCCCCATGCGGGACTCGATCCCGGGACTCCGGGATCATGACCTAAGCTGAAGGCAGCTGCTTAACCAACTGAGCCACCCAGGTGCCCACTCTTTGTTCTTCTTTGTGCTTTAGATCAGCCCCTTAATTCCACTTGGGTAAGTCAGCCTCAGAAGTTAGATCACATTCACAGTAACATGTGTGAGATTCTATCAGACACCATTCAGGCTGAACACAATTTGAATAATGGCTTTGCAAGGAGAAGAATAAATCTATCTTTTATCTCAACCACTAGTTGCTGAGACTTATCAGTTCATGCCATTCCCCCACCCCATATCCTTCCCAATTCCTCTTTCTTACCAAAAGGGGAAAAAAAATGATAGAGCTTGCCTGTCTTTTTCCCCCCTACCTTCTTTATAAAGTTCCTAAATACATTCTCTTTAAGTTTCATTTAAACTGGGGCATTTGGTAAGTTGATAGTTATAGCATGCTCACAGCTGTGGGAAAACTGACATAAAAAATAACCAGCTCAGAAAAATGGCCCATGCACAACATCTTTGAGTTTTTATGTTTTATTAGCAATTTGGACTCATTACTGTTTGGGGGAGGAAGGAAGGGAGGTAGATGTTTCTGCAAGTTGTTTCTTTAATGGATTAAGCAGAGTTTCCCAATCAGGTTTAATGCAACTCTGCCCAGTCCTTGTAGCTTGGCTCCAGGAGATCCAGGAAATGTTGATCACTGGCCCCCACTCTCCTCCACCCTCTAGCCCCCATTCTTCTGCATTCCCCCAGTTTCCTTCACTAAAATTCATTACCCAACAGCAGAGGTCAAGCTGAGTATTTCATGAAACTTCATAGAAAAATGAGATAACCTCTTTATCTCAACCCAATATGCTCTCTGATCTTTCCCAGCTTTTGTCTTCCTCTTAGTCTTTTCCCCAAAGGCAGGATTACCACTTGCAGCTACCACAGTGTCACTGTAGTTCTGAATTATGACAGCCAGAAAGAGCTGGGTAATATTTAATAGCCTGAGATCACAGACTTTCCTGACACAATCCTTAGCCAGGTCTGTCCCTCTTTTAGAACTCTCATCATTTGTACACATCCTAGGACTTCTGGAGAGAATCCACTGTCTCAAAAACTCTTTTCCTTTCCTTTTTGCTCTCCATGGTATTAATCGTTCCTGCCCCTTACCCACCCACCTGGAAAAGTTGTCCATTTTGTCACAGAAGAGCTTAACACAGACTATAACAGTTCTGTTCCCAATCTTTGTGCCTTTTGGTGAATCTTCAGAATATAAAAACAAACTACATGCTGGAATTACTTTCTGCAGCTAGACTTAGAAAAATCGCCAATTATCATATTGGAGAAAACATTAAATACACATGCATCAAGTCTTCCAACTCAATTGTCACTCTTTCCCTAAGAACACAGGAATCAGGAGGATGGGAAAATGATAGGCACAACAGTGATGAATGAAGAATGAAACAGGAAAATTCACTTATTTAAGCCCTTACCCTCAGAGGAAGGAAGGAAAGAAGGAAGGAAGGAAGGAAGGGGAGAGTAAAAGAGAAAAAAAAGAAGGAGGGAGGGAGGAAAGAAGGGAAAAGGGAAGAGAGAGAGGATGAAAGAAAGAAGAAAAGGAAGGAAAAGAGAATAAGGAAGGGAAGTAAGGAAGAAGGGAGGGAAGTAAGGAAGAAGGGAGAGAGGAAGGATAAAAACAACTGGTAATATTTTTTCATTTTTCCATAGACAAAAACTTTCCTATCAGAAATTATAACTGGAAAAGATTTTGCATATGAAATATCAAATCATATTGGAAGGGTTGAATGAGCTTGATACTCCTTGATTTGATACATAGCTGAGAGACAAGAATGTTAATTCCACCTCTATCAACAAGATGACTGGCTCAGCTTGTTTTTCTTGACTAGTTTGAGAGATCTCAGGAGGAAAAAGAGTAGAAGCTAAGTAAGCAGAAAAGTCCTGTATGATGGGTTTCTAGGGCAGTACAACTCTTAATTGAGGTCCTGGGACCAGCAACATCAGCATCACCTGGGAACTTGTTAGAAATGCAAATTCTTGGGCCCCACTCCAGACCCGCAAATCAGAATCTCTGAGGGTAGGGACCAGGAATCTGTGTAATTGCCTTCCCAGTAATTCTTCTGCAGGCTAAATTTGAGAAGCACTGTCAACTCTCTTCCCCCAAAAGATATGAGCTGCACTTGGGAAGGAACAGTAATTACCTAGCCCTCATTCAATGAAATAGCAGTACTGTTAAAGTCTATGAAAGAATATAAGACAAGGTGTAGAAGAACACATTTATTATTAACAAATGAGAGAAGAGACTAGAATAAATGAGTACACATACAAACACATACACATGCACACATCAACAGAGAAGATTCGAATCACTGAATTCCTAGAAGAAAAATAAATACCAGAGCTATGCTGGGAGAGAAATCAAATTAGCTATGAGAACAGGCTTTGGGTCTCTGATACCTCGGCCTAGGAACTAGAGATGGTTTCAATTGGAAAATACAAAAATGGAATTTTAAACCAAGATTTATGGTCCCGTCTTGCCTTAGAGACTCCTTTGGGCTTCAAAGACAAGGGGAGAGAGATTTTTCCAGGTAGTATCATAGTCCCCGTATACTGACACACATAAAAAGTGGATTTTGGGGGACGCCTGGGTGGCTCAGTGGGTTAAGCCACTGCCTTCGGCTCGGGTCATGATCCCAGCGTCCTGGGATCGAGTCCCATATCGGGCTCTCTGCTCGGCAGGGAGCCTGCTTCTCCCCTCCCCTCTCTGCCTGCCTCTCTGCCTACTTGTGTGATCTCTGTCTGTCAAATAAAAAAATAAATAAATAAAAATTAAAAAAAAAAAAGTGGATTTTGGTAATAGAGGAAACAATGATCTTTCAAGTATAATGATGCCCTCTCCTCCATGTTCCTTCTGCATCTGTCAATGGGGATTAAATAGGAAACCTGATAGTTCCGCAAACGAGGCAGACAGTGGCTACCTCATAAACCAAAGGCTCTCTTGTCCCTTCATTATTCTCCCTGAGAGAAACAGAGACAGAGCTGGCCCACAGCAGACGGTTCCAGAGAAGCCTCTTCGCACACCTCACAGCATCTTCACAGATCAGTTCATCGGGGCCACTGTGCCATGTGCGTGTGTGCTCGCGTGTGAGCGTGTGCTGTGTATGTGCGTGTGAGGGCGGAGGGTCATCGTTTGCAGGTAAGGGCTTAAATCAAACTTCAGAGCGAGATGACAAGTCAGCTTTCTGGTTTGGCCCCCAAAGACTGACTGTGGGGAGCAAAAATCAACAACCCTGTGCAGGACAGGTTTCAGTGGGCCAAGTCTAACCACTGCCATTTCCTGCTGAGGCAAGCACGAGAGCACACTTAACCCACATTGTGTTTGGAACTCCTCTCGGTGGCATAAAAAACTGAGCTGTGGGAAGCTACCTGGTGAAGTCACTCATCATTAGAGCTTTTTAGGCGCTCAGGAGGTCTCTGCCTCATAAAAGGCTGGGCCCATTCAGTATCTTGACCAAACCACCTTAGGTTTCTTTTCTCCCCTTTTCAGTCAAGGCTGATGGCTGACCCACAGCAGTAAAGCACCATTTCAACTCACTAGACCATCATCAGAGGATGGACCTGGCTTTTCTGCTGCTTGTATATTTTTGTTTCCTTGCAGTGATCTGAATGTGTCCTCTTGATCAGGAGATGTGTGCAGCTGGAAGAGCAGCATATTTTCCTGCTGTTCACTAAGGGGCAAGCACATCACCCCCCCAGGGGCTGACATGCACATACCTAATATGAAACGCGCTCATAGGAAATGTATCCAAACAAGGAACTGTGTTTCCCTACTACATGATGTTTCTGCCCAAGTACAGCATGTCGGTTTCCTTAACAGCTGGCACGTGTGCCTATTGTTACAGGAGAGGCAGTGGCCATTTGCACTGTTTACAATTTGTCTGCAACTTTCATATTAAATCCTCATTATCTTCCCCTTAAAAATAATGTATTGGATTTCAAACTCTGCATAAATGCAAGGGAACAGTAGTGAACCAAACGGGATCTTCACTCTAAGGACAGGTGAATGAGTATGCTTTGAAGCTAGAAAGAATCAGGATGAACTTGAAAAACCCATCAACTGTTGCTTACTTCAGAGAAAAAGAAAATTCAGAAGAAACCAACATTCTTTTTTTTTTTTAAGATTTTATTTATTTGACAGAAAGAGATCACAAGTAAGCAGAGAGGCAGAAAGAGAGAGAGAGGGAGAAGCAGGCTCCCCTGCTGAGCGGAGAACCTGATGTGGGCCTCAATCCCAGAACCCTGAGATCATGACCTGAGCTGAAGGCAGAGGCTTAACCCACTGAGCCACCCAGGCACCCAGAAACTAACATTCTAATGAATTTTGTGTCTCTGTTTCAATCAAGACAAGGAGTTTTATTTATGAAGTTAAAGTCTCTCTAAACCTAACAAGTAATTTATGCTGGCAGATATGCAAATAATTAAGAGAAAATAGATAATGACTTGAGAAATTTTTGCTTTTATGTACAAAGAGGGAGAAGCAATTCCAATGACATGGAAACCATGTTCCATGGAAGCTGGAGTGCTGGATGGAAAAGAAAAAGAAAACAGGTATGGGAATATCTTTATCATCAGTCAGTATATTAATTAAAAAACACTGAGATTCCAGTAGAAATTATACAAATAAGTCATAAACAATCACAGTCTAATACAATGCTCTGGGAGCACAGTAGTTTGTGTCAGGAGACTGGCCACTGGGAATAGAGGATGAGGAGGAGTGAAACAATTCAAGATTCATGAAGGCTTTGCTTGCATGTTACAAAGTAACATGCGAACTGGCATTTGGAAGCCACAAAGAGACAGGGCAAAAGCAGGAGATATCAGACCACTGAAGGAAGGGCCATATTTTCATCTTTTACACTCCAATGGCACCCTCTCCACCTAACACATTTCAGCCTGTAGCAAAGACTCAATTGGTGCTCAATGAATAAGGGTTGAAAAACATTCAGACAGAGAAAACAGCACTGAAGAAGGCAAAGAGCTGCCAAAGCCGTTGGCATGTTCAAGGCCTGGCAAGTAATAGAGAATGGCTAAGGGCAAGTTTTGTGGAGAGAGAGAAAGGGGGGGGGAAAGTAAGCTGAGGTCAGATTGTGAAAAAGCTTTGTAGGTAGTGCCAAGAAAAATGGCTTTTTCCTCTGGAAATCAGCATTTCCCAGGATGTGTGTAGGGAATATGAGTTCCCAAGAATATTAATTTAAGAATACAAATGGGAAGAAGGGGTAAGGAGGAGAAAAGGAGGAAGAGACATAATACCACATTAAAAAAAATGTTTAGGAAACATTTAGTTAAACAAAGTTATCCAGGCATTTTATGGGAAGATTTCTCAGTTTTTAATAAAATAATATTTTATCTCCAGGTCAGTGTGGGCAGTAATAGATGGTAGAACTTATACCTGCTTATAATTATGCATCTGTTAATGTAATTAATCTTTACTTTACCAATTAGATTATCAATTCCAACAGGACAAGGGCTAAGTCTATTTTTGCTTACCATTATATCTCTTGTGGATAACAGAATGTCTAACACATAGTAGGTGCTCAAGAAAATTGTTGAATGAATTAATGATAGTTTGGCTGGGTATAGAATTCGAGGGTTCAAAGTAAATTTCCCTGTTTCTTTTTTTCTTTTTGGGGGGACAATTGTAGTTTGTTGCTGATGAGAGATTTAAGGCCATTCTTTTATTCTTTTATTGGCAATCAGGGACTGTTTCCTTCCCTTAAAAACTTATAAAATTTTCTCTATTTTTATAGGTAAGCTATAAGCCATAACAGCTATGTTACTCTACATAAGGATAAGAAACACTATTAATAAGGGAGAAGGAAGAGCCCCACTAATCTCATTTCCTGTGAATGCAGTTCTTTTTTCCTAATGCCATTCCTGTTCTTTGGAATTACTGACTTTAAGCTTGGAGGATGGCTGAGGGACCTAGGAAAAAAACCATTTGCTCCTGGTGTCTTTGGCAGCAGTTTTCTCTACTTTTTCTCCTCTGTGCTGATCATATTTTCTAGGAAATCCTCAAAATTTTGGATCCAGTAATAGTATCATTTGTCATTTCCCTGTGCTGTTATAATTTTACTCATATATATATATGGATTTTATTTCATTCATATATATAGATTATTTCAAGGGGAGGCAGGTATGTGCACTTGGTGTACCATCTTGAATCAGTACATTTTTATTTCATTTCAAACTTATTTATTAGAGATACCAAAATTATAATGAAATTTAATTCAGTTTGATCTAATCCATACTGAAATTGATTTCTTATGTGTGTAAATTAAAAGGCAGCCTAAAAAATTTTTTTTAAAAGGCAGAATTTGCTGTCACAAAATGATGTGTATTTATAACTTAGTTAATAGCTCTTTCTGCCAAAGGGTACCAAGAGGCTCAACAACAGAATGTTGGTCCAAGGCTTTAGGCTCTTTGCATGCAAGTCATATCTGGCTAGAGGACAGTGTCACAGCATACTGAAAGAAGAATAAAATAGCTCTGGAAATGGGTTTAGGAAAAGCATTCTGCAGCTGACACCTTAAACTTCCTCCTTAGTGGAAAAATGCCTTGCTGCCTCATTTAGAGACCAGTTTACCCTCTTTGGCTTAAAATATCCAACATCCTATCAGGCATTTAACTGCAAACACCATTTCCATCTTCTGAAGCACCACAGGAACCGACTCCAGCTGCTAAGGGGACTTTCCAGATACTAAATAATTGCCTGCAAAGGCTTTCCTCATGCGTGTCTAATAAACAGGAAAAATCTCGTCCGCCCAGTACACTTATTGAGAAGATTGTTTAAAACATTGACTCTCTTGCACATTCGTGAAAGGAATGAGTCAGTAGGTCAGGGTTCTGAGGCAGATAACCAAATAAAATGTTCATGCTCGTTTTGGGGGTCCCTTGACATCTAGACTCATTATAAATTATAACATATATATTATATTTAGTGCAATGACTTAAAGCTTCGAGAATTAGCCAACAGTGGGACTACAGAGAAAGCATTCATTTACTGCATATAGTCTACAGCATATCTTGGTGCTATGGGTAATTATTTCTTTTTCTCCTACAACAGGAGGCTGTTATCTCTACCCGTGTTTGTTTCCAGTTGTGCAGCAGCTGTCAGCCCTTTTCTTATCCCCCTCCCCAAACTAGAGACTCAACATAGCCTTCCCATCACCCCTTACTTTAATCAGCTCGGAGTCTGAGAAAGCCAGGCTGCATCCTCCTGGGAACTCCATGAATTGCTGGTGGGCTTCTTGGCCAGACCTCAGCAAGCTGTCTATTTGATAGTGTCTCTCACGTTTCTCTGTGCATGAGTGCAGACGTGCTTTGTTCAAGGATGCCTGAGCTCCCCAGTGCAGCTGCAAGGACTGGCTTCTCTTGCAATGAACATAATTGCTGTATGCACAGAACAGAAACTCTTGCCTCCTCCACCAATGTTAAGCATCTCTAACCTGTGCAAAATTGCAAATGAAAGTCAATCTAACAGAAGAAGTCTTCAAAACAAAACAAAACACCCAAATCAGTTCATGGGCACAGGTAGAGAGGACCCACTGTTTTGACCAATAATTCTGTTTCTTTCTGGAGTCACACTACCATGGAGTTGGTCAAGAAATGAATTTTTTACTCCTTGACTTTGGACATTTTACCCTTAATCTTCAGAAAACAAAAGTCTGGGACACACATGGGAGAAATGGCTCCAAAAAGCAATTAAAAACTCATCCTATCATTTGTCTGGAGCCATAATTATCCCTGGTGTGCAAGCCATGCTCTACCCTCATCAGTGCATTTATTTCTATTGCATGCTTTGCATTAAGGAGGACAAAGGTGTGGAGTAAATGATGCTCACAGTCACTAATATACTGTTTACACAAGAGTAACATAAGATAGACCGTAATGTGCCTGCTCAGTGAGCAGACATGAAATGGAACCAGCAGTTCATCATTTTGTTCAATCAGTGTTCTCTGTGTGCAAACAAAGAGATTTATACACACAATAAAGCAATAAAAACATCCTTCAGAATATTTCTATGAATGAGTTTATGACCGCACTCTAATGAGCCATACCGGCATATATCTAAGCAGCTGGCTTAGGATAGCTGATTGGTTCCACTACTTTACAAAGGAGACACAATGACTAGAATAGAGCTTTGGAACAATTTTTTTTTTTTTTAATTGTAGGCCATCGAGTGGGGAGGGAGTTGGTGAGGAGTAAAATTGCAGAGACAAAGGGGATTCAACTCAGCACTAATACCAATAGAGTTGTCAAAGCAGGCTCTGGCTTGGTCCCTGAATTCCTCCTGACCTGACAGGTTGTATTTAGAAACCAATTGTCCAGAGACATCCCCTTGGAACTATGAATTGGTTACCTACTTCTCCAATGCATGGCATGAAAAACTTTTTTTTTACAAAACATCCACCATATGCTTAAGACCCTTTGTTGAGTATGGCAGGTGTGGGTAATGGGGCTGGTGCCTTACAGATGGGACAGGTGCATTTTCAGAAGGGATTATGTGTGCTTGGGATCATATCTGCATAGGAACATATTCCATGCATCCCATCATTTGAAATTCTCTTTGAAAAGCTTCTTTTTCCCTATTTTTCTTCCCTCCACGATAAATAGTCTCATGTGTTGCCCTATGATTTGGCTGTCTGGCAGTATTTGTCGAAAAAAAGAAGATACTAAAAGAGGAGTTAAAATCTTCTTGGATGCAGATATAAAGGTGAGAAAACTGGCTTCTTAAAATCAAGGAGGAACACATTACAAACAAAGTGCCCTTTAGGGGTGCCTGGGTAGCTCCATGGGTTAAAGCCCCTGCCATCAGCTCAGGTCATGATCTCAGGGTCCTGGGATTGAGCCCCACATGGGGTGCGTGTCTCTACTCAGCAGGGAGCCTGCCCCCCCCCGCAACTGCCTGCCTCTCTGCCTACTTGTGATCTCTGTCAAATAAATAAATAAAATCTTTTTTAAAAAGTGCCCTCGAATAAAATGAGAGTTTCCTCTCTAAGCTTCCAGCATGAGTGGAGGTATGACTGAACAGAGATATACTTTCTTAGAAAGGTCTGTCCAATTTCTTCACACCACAACTCCATCTTCACAGGCAAGTCCAAGAGCTTACACTGGCAAGCACTGAAGGCATATGCTGTACCAACCAAGGCTGTGCCCAGTTAGCCTGCCTGGGACCCCATGTTACACAGTTTGGAATGTTTATACACCATGCTGCTGTGAAAATTGTCTGAACTCAGAATACTGCCTTTTTCATAGCAAAGGAAGTAATTATTAGGTGCAAATAAATGGGAGTGATTTCTTTTTGGTTGTTCATAGGAAGGTTGCCTGCAGTGGTATGACTCAAGAGCTTAAGCCATATCACTGGATTGACTCTGGGACTGAGGAGTTCTGTGTCAATGTGGGTACATTTCATTGTTTAAGCACAGTATCTCAGTAGGAATCTCTCCAACCTTTACCTCCATAATTTTTTTTAAAATTTCAGTTGAACTACTTTAAAAAGCTTATGTCTAATGAGAGTCCAGTTTTTCCACAATGCCTTACTGGTTGTTATTATAATTGTCATGATATTTTTATATGACCAACCCACTGAGGGGCACCGGTGGGCTGAAATTTAGACAAGTGGCTAAACACACCCTCATTTCTTTTCTCTTTTAATCAATAGAAATATTATTCAATACGCTCAATTTCCTACATTTAAAAAATGTTTGAGAGTGTGTTATTGAACTGTTAGCCTTGATGGGGATTAATTAAACCCTGGCTGTTATTCTTGTTACAATCTTTACACACAGCTCCACTGAGTGAGGACAATGACAGCTCCCCAAACTGCACTGTTGGGTAAAACAAGGACACAAGCCACACATCCCATTCATTCATTTATAAATACGACACCGTTATGAAAGCTAAATCCATACATATCATGACTAACAGAAACATTAAATTTCATTTTACTTAGACTTTTTGGTGTAACTTTATAGACATGTAAAAATTTAAAGAGTGATACATAAAAAGCTAATATCCACCAATTAGACTAAGAAATAAAATATTACAAATAGAGTTGGATGAGTTGGATGTTCACCTGTAAACCCTTCCGGGTCCTCGTGCCTCCCCTCCACCAGCTATAGAGGTCATAACATCTTGAATTTGGTGATTATCATTCCTATGTCTGTCTTTATGCTTTTGCTACATACATGTGTACTTTTATACCTCTCACTAATTTTTAGCCAGGATATCTAGTTGGTATCCATTGTGATGCTTGGTTATGTGAGAGATATAAAAATAAAGTAACCCTTAAAAAAAAAAAAA